>CAODLS011964844.1:0-19609 GCA_948243855.1 Flueggea neowawraea
CATCACAAGTAATAGAGCATGAACCTAAGGGTGGTTTCTTTCGGACCTGAAGTTAAGAAACACTGGCAATAGGGAGGTTGGACGCCATAGCTGTATAGTTGAGGGACATCCAACTGCTCAAAAGTAGATAGAATTGTCCTACTAGCAGTGAAGGAAGGATTAGACGGGTTGTAACGGGTAGACTTGTTGCCGGTTTCGGAACCGGCGGTTCCGGTTTGTCAAATGTGAGAATTAGAATCGAACCGTGGTTTTCACAGTTTGATCCAGTTCGATTCGGTTTCGGTTTTAATTGGTTTAACCGATTTTGATCAGTTTAACCGTCGGTTCGATTTTGGTTCGGTTTCCTGTTTTCTGTTTTTTTAATTTTGTTTTTAATCCGTTATTTTATCCTGTCAATTGGTTTGTAAATTTTTTTATAGTTAATAATTAAATATAATACCAATAATACATTTTATTCTAAAGATTTTTTTAATAATTTTTAAATAAATTAACTATTCTATTAGTAATTATATTACATAATTTTAAATAAAATTAGAAAAAAAAACTCATTAAATTTTATTAAATGACCTCACTTGTGGCGGAGGAATATCGTGCTCCCCCCTTATTTCCTTGGGTGAGAATTGGTTGAGTTTGACTCTCTTGAGTTGCAATAATTTCAACTTCAAAACTTTCAAAATTTATATTTCCACCAAAATTTTTCATTACTACAAAATAAATATGAAAATATTAATTAAATGTAATGAAATAACAAAATAACTAAATTAAACTATAGTAAAAAGTAGAAGAAATTTGAAAAATGTAATTGTAAAAAATAACTTTGAGAAATGTAGAAAACGTAATTGTAATAATAAAATATATAAATAATTAATAATTGTAATTTATAAAAAAATAAATTTTTTAGAGAGTGTAGAAGAGATTGAGAGAAAAAAAATGGTGTAAAATTGATAAAAATGGGGTGAGGTATTTATAGAGTTGAAAAAATAAAAAAAATAAAAAAGTAAAATAAAATAACCGTTGGAACCGCCGATTCCAACGGTTAAAATCGGCGGTTCCAATGGTCCAGTGAACCGCCGACTCAAACCACCGGTTGAACTAGTGATTTGAATCTCCAGTTCAACCGATTGTTCAAATCTTCGGTTTAAACCGCCGGTTTGACGGTTTTTTAAAACGTGAAACTGGAACCTAAATCGTAACCCTTCGGTTTTGATTGGCCAATTCTGATTTCGGTTTGATTCTAATTTTGACCGATCCGATTCTACAATTTCGATTCCAATTTTACAACTCTAGATTCGAATAAACAATAATACTACTCATCGATCCAAAAAAGAGAACAACAATACTACTCTACTGTTCGATGGTTTAGGCATGTTTATCTCCTTGGTAGAGTTTTTAATTTATAATATAAAAGACTAGACGGAAGGGAGGGTTTCATAAGGCAAGAGGCCATTTAGTCTCACGAGTATTTCTAACAGCCTTTTCAAATTCTTTTTTGAAAATATAATATTTTGTCTTATTATTTATTTTAAATTTAATTTAATTTTTATTATAATTTAATTTATTTTTTTAATATTTTATTAATAAAATAATTAATAATTTTATACATTTTTTTCAAATTTCATGAGTTACTATTCATTCTTTATTACTATTCATCTATTTTATTGATACAATATTTATTTTTTAATATTTTTTTCTTTAATACATAAATTTAAAAAAAATTAACACAGAAATAAAAATAAAATAATATATTTTAAGTCTTTATGTAGAGAAACTCTTGTTGATACTCAAAGTACTGTATAAATGAAGATTTAAAATTAATGGATTTTGAATGGAGGGAGTATTCATTTTCTCATCATTATAGTATGACTTAGAATGGATAGAATTGGATGATGTTAATAAACAATGAACAACCCGATTTGTAATTTGTTAACGAATAAATTTATCTATTTAATTGACTCATAATTGATTCACATCAAAATAGAAAAATACAACAAAAGTAAATCTTGTCAATAGATTGTTCTTTAAACTCTCTGTCCACTCCTAAATCTTCAACATGAAAGTCTTTTTAGATTATTCTTACTAGAGAACGCCCAAATATAATGAAAATCCAACTACTACTTCCTGGGTTTGATTAGGAACTGAAATTCCACTTGTTTGTTTCAACAAGAGAAGGACGAAAGAACGATAAGAAAGACCATTCTTGCGTCAAATTATTTCTGTCATCTTTATTATTTAAAAATTATGTTCCCTCCAAAGTGTTGAATATCGAAGAAAGATAGTAATCGTATTTTATTTTTGATAAATTGAGAACATGAAAAAATTCCTCTCATTAAATTAAACTACACGATGGTTTGAGAAAGATCTTTGGGATTCAAATTATCGGAATTCTTTGCTTGTCACATTTTAGTGGACTTCTTTATAGCATGACAATGACAAAGATATAAGACAACTACGACTGACCAACATGAAGATTTGTTTGGAACCTCCTGCCTTAAACTCGTTGATAAAAAAAAACTAAGAGAAATCCGTCTTGCTGCAAGACTACATATTGATTGTACACAAACTTGGAAGTTGCCGAAAATAGTTCATATGGTACACAGCTACATGCCTCATCTATATACTAATTATTTCATTACTAATCTATGATCCTTGTCTTCACCATTCCGAATACATAACACGTCATGATACCAGGCATCTATATATTCCAGCAAAAACAACCGATGCCAGTAGGACCAGTGTAACACCAACTATGTAAACAGATGATGCGCCGCATTTGCAATGGCCAACTGGTGCAAGAGCAGATTTCAGTGAACCTCTCTGGAGTTTTCTGGGTTCACTACTTTGCTTCACCCGCAACCTCAGATTGGCAGGAGAATACTCCCCATGAGATATCTCACCCTCGTCAATATCTGGGAGTAGGGTATCCTTCTGAACTTCATCCGAGGTAGCAATCAGCTCTTCATTAGAAGAAGATTTGTCAGTTAATTCACTACTACTGTCAGAAACTGACAATGGACTGTCTTTTTGAATGTCATCAGAGGAAGTAGTCTGCTCTTCAATATCTCCAGCCTGCAAATATTGATGTCAGATAATGTTTTTCGAATGGTACACATGTAGTCTAAACTCTCAACATGAGCATATAATAACACTTGCCTCTTTAACACCAGACTGGACTTCTTCTTCACGATAACTTGAAACTTTCACCTTAGAATTTTCAACTGTCCCCCTCCTGTCAGTAAGATCCATCTGCAAACGGAGTCTTCTTGGTGCAGTTCCCTGAGCAGCAAAGTTATATGAATCCTGTTGGACATGAGAAGGTCGGGCATTGTGGCTTCTAATCTTGATTCCTGTTCCAGTAACATTATCGCTATAATTTACATGATTCATTAGATTAGATGATTCTTCCATACTACTGAACATGCCAAAAGATGATCCAATAGCAGAGTTGGCCGAAAGAACATCTTGCCCGAAAGGATTATTGCCAAAACCATTGACATTTGTCTCTCCAAATTCTCTTCCAAAGTGAGATACCTGAGCTTGACCAAATGCAAAGGTTGGTTCTGGAAGACTCATCTGTGAATCATACTGCTGCGAAGAAGGAAAAATAGTCAATTGTCAACAACATAAACTTCTGAAATGTCTACCAATCTAGTGAATAAAATGGGCATCAAACAAGAAGTACCACATGATGCAAGATTATCCATACCCATCCACCATAAAAGCAGACCCTGAATTAAGCAAAACAAATTATTTACAGATACCAAAGCGATTATTTACCTGTAGTTGGACCATATCATTCCCTGCATAGCTAACAGTTTGCATGTTATCCAAGTTTCCTTGTAAATGATCAAAAAATTGGTTCTCACTTGGAACAGCAGAATTTTTCTGAGTCGTTGACTCTTCAGCAGAAAACTCTACATTGTTATTCAAGAACTCACCCAACAAATCAGAGAGAGATGCTTCCTGTTCAATTGTGCCATCTTGAAAATTGAATCCAGGAAGATCACCACCAAAGTCACTGGCGTAAGGTGAATCCACACAATAAGATAAATCAGACTGCATATTTGATTGCTCAGGAGAGAACAGCTGACACTCAATTTGACTAGACACGGGTTGGTACAGATGCGAACTTTTCTCTAATTGCAGATATGCCTACAACAAAAAACAAGAGCAGAAATAGCAATGTCAAGACAGTGTTTCTCAAAAATATCAAAATGTTATATTAAAAAAATTCAGCTTGCACCTCCGTGGCTGCCGCTTCTGCTCCATGATCTTCAATGTCATAAGTTGCACGACTATTGGAGCAGCTGTCAACAGGCATGACATTATTCTGGGTTGTTTTCTCTGCCTTATCAGTCAACCAGTTTTTAATACCTTCTGAATCATTTCCCAACTGAGTTTCAGGGCTTGCTGTTTCTTGAACCAGGTCCGACGATGAATCATCAGGGGATGACTTTGTAGCAGAGTATCCAGACTGCTCCACTTCATCATAATTTGCATTTCCAATCTTCTCTTCTGGTTTCCGGAACAAGCGACAAAGAACAAAAGCAGTCTACAAATGCAAGCAGAGCAACCAAGTAAGCTCAATAAACTACCAACATCAAACAACAAGCAAAAGAACTTGTTTCTTTACAAATGCGGTTATTACAGTTCCAACGAGAACGTAAGATCAAGAATCCTATTTGCTATTGAAATACCTACCAAGTTTGAGAAAAACATCAAATAAAGTTACAACAACAGCACCAATATATATATATATATAGGAGCGATCCAATTACACTAGATGTAAGTTTTTTTAACTTACACCAAATTCTCACCATCCATTGTTTTAGATCTAATGACCTATAATTGTCATATATATAGCCTACTATTATCAATATTTAATGGTCATTACATTTAAAAGAATGGGTGGTGAAAATTTAGTATAAGTTGAAAAAACTTGCACCTAATGTAAGTGGATCCTTCCACTATATATATATATATATATATATATATATATATATATATATCAAAAAGGTGGATTCTACCATAAGAAGCCATGTCAGTCTGCTTGCTCAAAAAAAAAAACCAAACGGTCAAGAGTATACATAAAATGCAATCAATGCTTCAAAAGTTTTCAAATTCGATACATTCTTTCTCTTTTTATTTTTGAGCAGGAAAATTCAATACATTCAATACAACACAAACAGCTAATCACATTCTCCAAAGGATCTTCAAACAACATTAAACAGAGACACAAGTCACAACATACGATACATACAACTACAATGCACTCATCAACCTACACAACGTACTTAGCTGGAAAACAATACTAAAAAAGAACAATAAATTACCTGTCCAGGTCCAGTGCCGTCGAGCTCTTTAATGGTGGGTCGGTACTCGTGCATAATCCAATTACTACGCTCCCCATTCGGAGCACGGCCTTTATAAAAAACCAGAGTCTTCTTCATACCAATAGTAGATGGCCTACCAGACCCGCCCTTCCTGGTCCGGATAGTCCGGTGCTTTCCAGTTGCCTTCCAGTAACCAGCCTCCGTAGCCCTGTTTGACCGCTGCCCGTTCGGATACTTCCGATCCCACGGGCAGAAGAAGAACCACTCCGCATCATCCATCTTTATCACCGACAACCCTTAACAAGCAAATTCAAATAAAAGAAAAAGAAAAAGAAAAAATTAGGAATCTTGCTTACTAAGAAAACAAAATAGAACCAAGGAATTATGGAATTATTCATATTCAAAGAGAATAAAGCACCCAAAAACGTAAATAATTGAAATCAGAGATGCAGATTCATAGACTAACTATAAATATATATATATATATACAACTAACCAGGCAAATCCCATGGCTCCCATTTACAGATATCGATTTCTGGGATCACTTCGACCTCGGAGTGACGACCGTTGATTTTGAGTTTCAAGAAGTGATTTATAAGTTCCTCGTCGGTTGGTCGGAACCTGAAACCTAAGGGAAGTGAATCCGTAGATAACACTGCCATTTCTGCTCTCAACCAACAAACCCTAATTCCAAACTGTTCCTCAGATTCACTTTTTTTGTTTTGTTTTCAATCACTGATTTCAACAAAGGTAAAGCAAGGTTGGCTGATGATTTGATTTTTCTTTCTTTCTTTCCGTCTTTCTTTCCTTTTTCTTTCTTTCCCTTTCTTTCTTTCCTTTCTAGCTAGCTGTGTTTCTTCTCTCTGTGTTTTCCTTCTGAAGCACACGTGTGCCTGTATTTGCTTTGTGTTTTTTATGTTCATCAGCACAGACACTGTGTCGGGACTCTTTGCGTATAGGTGAGTGACACGTGGAACATGCGATGACTTTCAAAGTTTTACTGGAAGATGATTGGGTACTATGTTGTTTAATGTGGAATGGGATGCTGACGAAAATTCCCAGTAGAGTTGACCAGCTTGGACTAGGTAACTTGGGTTCTGGAAGTGAGGATTTGCGATTGTTACCGGAAACCGCGTGCTTCATTCCATGGTACCAACCGTGTTTCGCTCATTTGGTATAACAAGCTGTTTTTGGCTACACAGAATTTGGATCAAAAGCATATATAATATAATCACCAAATTTTACGCAATTTCTCAATATGGTTGCTTAATTTTAAATTTTTTTACCGAGGCACCTGAGTATTTTTTTGGTAAATCAAGTAATTGCATTATCTAAAAGAAAGTATATACGAAGAATAATCAAAGAGGGATCAATCTCAGTTTAGTTCCTTACCGAGTTCTAACTCACATCTGGACAGAGAGATAAAAAGACTAGGCTTCAATCAAGCCTTTGATCTGTATAATAACATAACATTGAAAGCAACAACTTGAAACAAAACTATACAGCAAAAACAACCACAAAATCAATGCTAAAACTAAATCAATCTAGCTGACATTTCAAAGCAACAGAATGCAGAACATGACTAATCTTCCGGAAGGTATACGTTGATAAAAAAACACACTTATTTTTCTCAAAGCAGATCCAGTAGACAGAAGCAGCAAAGACAAGGTGTCTAAACTTGCTGAGTTGATTTTTGCCCTTGGTTTTGCGAGAGAAAAAGCTTACTTCTCTTTTTCATGGCAAAGCTCGATGCATACACCTGCACTTGATTAATAAATCTGTCCAAACAACAGAGGTAAAGCTACATTCAAAGAATAAGTGGCTATCTGTTTTTGACATTGAATTACAGAGGACACATGTATCATTAGGAACACACCCCATTGGAATAATCTTGTTTTCACAGCAAACTTATCCAGTATAGCTAACCAAAGCACAAAGCTGTGTCTAGGAATAACAGGAGGACCCCAGACAAGCTTATACCAAGAAACCACAGGGCTTTTAGGCCGCAATACCTGCCAAACACTTTTAATAGAGTAAGTACCAGTAGTAGTAAGCTTCCATTTCACCATATCATATCTCCTTGCATTTAGATTGATC
Source organism: Flueggea neowawraea (assembly GCA_948243855.1). Classification (NCBI taxonomy): domain Eukaryota; kingdom Viridiplantae; phylum Streptophyta; class Magnoliopsida; order Malpighiales; family Phyllanthaceae; genus Flueggea; species Flueggea neowawraea. The sequence continues at coordinate 7,428 of CAODLS011964844.1, forward strand.
AAGGAAATCGCATGCCATGCAGAAGCAGTATCCTCATTTATGGGGTCAGGAAAATGCCAGCAATTATGCCTCCAAATATCAGCAATTTTGGCTTCCTTTGGAATATCAGAATCCCTAATGTGAATAGATAGAAAAATAGCATGAACAGAGTTGCCATTAAACCAGGGATCGTACCAAAATGAAAAATCTTTTCCATCCCCTAGTACATAATCAAAACAATGCATCATGACCCTTCTAAGAGAGAGTAAATACCTTAGTTATTTTCTTTCACTTATCATCATCGTAGTATATATAAATATACGAATATAAAAAAATACATTTTTATTCCTCTTTTTTATTCATAAATACTTATAAGTTTTTTGGTAAGAGTCAAATTAATTAAAAAAATATTTAAAATTTTAATTATCTTCATTGTGGATAGTTATTTAAATTATTCATTCTTATCAAGATAGACTACATGATAAGTATCTATTTAAAAATACTCTGCAAATTATCCCACTATTTTTTATAGGTATTTTGCAGTTTCAGATGTGCTTCAGTTTCAAAGCAATATAAAATATTTTTTAAAATTTATGTTGAAAAATTAAAAATATTAAAGGATCAACGTGGATTGTTATCCCTTATCATCATATGTAACCTTACCATGAAATACAATTTATTTTTATAAAAAAAATAAAATTCAAAAGTAATAGATTTTTTCTAAATCTATCAAACTATATTTTTTTATAATTAAAGAGTTTTTTCCTTATTGTATGCAATAAAATTGACTACCAAAATTTAAAGGTATGTATTTATATTAAAAATTATTAAATTATAAGTAAAACACTTCAATAATGTACAACACACGTACACAAAAGGGATAATTTATTTGAAGGCATGAAATTTGCATATTTTCATATTTTTGTCATGATTTTGAGAAAATAAAACACAAACTATCAGATGCGTAACAAATATGACACAAATTTTTAATATTGTATATCTTATAAGTCTATAAAGGAAGAGATGCAAGTCTCTGTAAAGATTATTCGGATACATGATGTTGACTAATGTAAGCATGAAATTCGAAATCCTCGAGTTGTTACAATCAACATGTCAAACGAGTCATCTCATGAGAAGCATTTCACCCATTTTAAAAACAACTTTAAACATTTACGGGTAACTCTACAGCTTTATACTTCTTGCATTGTTGCAATAACAAATTAGGAACGAACCCGAAACAAGTTCTTAAAATTATACCATTAATTAATTGAATTAAGAGCAAAAAGTTACTTTAAATACTATATTATACATATAATACACCCAGAGGGACACAAGATTAATCTTGAAGGAGAATCAAGTAGATTATGCCTCTAGGCCAAGTAAAACTATGACTCAGAGTCAAGGGGCAACTAATATGTGATAAAACTCAGTCCAACCCACTACAAGGCCCACACACACAACCTAGGCAAATGGTAACCAAATGAAGGTACACTGGCCATACACAAAGTGAGTGGCCTTCTAGGCTCGGCCAGGACAACCCTTATTGGATTAGCGCCTAGATGGCCCGAAAGGTTGAGAGTCCAATAGGACTTGAGCCAAGAAGGTCCCTCCTCGACATGATGATATACTCAGAATAGAGAGGACATGATGCTTTCCGGGACCACTTCCATGTTGCAATCTCATGTTCATTTCAAGAGTACAGCTAAGAAAGGACTTTGATCTCTAACATCCGAGGCATTTCGAAGCACCGCGCATATGCAGCAGACATACAAGTCCACACCAAGTTGACATGTGGATCAAAAACAAGAAATCTCCTTGGCAAACTATCATGGATGTTCCCTAACCGTGTGAAGCTACGCGACACTATGTCCAAATTTCGAGACATATAAAAGTCTTAATTCATTAAACATTAGTGGGTTATTCATTATACAGTTTTAGAGGCAGACATAAGAATTATCCTTAAATAACGAGCTAAAGCAACTACTTTCACTTACCTCATATGAGTTGTCACGCACTGTGCTTGGCCTGCGATCAGCAATAACACCTTGTCGGTCCTAGGCCAAGTGTCTTTAACTACTTCTTAGCATGGATGGTAACACTTTTGACCTTACTTATTTTCCTGTAGGTTACGATGAAACTATCCTTCAATACCACGTATCCCACAAAACATGGCTACTTCTTTGGCGAACGTCTCGCATATCAAGGCAACTTCTTTTAATGTTCACTGGGCAAGGCGTCTAAGTCCATCCCTGCTTAGTCAATCGACGCTTTAGCTCTTATGATGTCTTCTCTCAACCATTTTTAATTTGTGGTCAAGCAGTTATAGCGGCAACAACTACTAGTAGGGAATTCACCTATGCCTATGTCTCCTAAAAATACTCCTCCAGTAACTTCCCCCATGTTCCAGCTATTGGATCCACCGCTAATTCGAATGTGCCATGCTTTCTTCATACTTTGATAAGTCCTTCTTTCAAGACAACAAGGAAGAGGAAAGTTGGTCTACCATGCCAGCCACTCCTGCGAAAAAGTAAAAGGCATTTCAAGATAACTCTCTGATAACTTACCGTGCTGACACACAAATACCACTTGCTCCGACACCTAATTTTGTTTCCCCAAAGATTGATGTGGCAGTCGAGGTCCGACAATAAATGGAAACTTTGGGGAACAAACTTAAAGACGACTTTGAAGAACGGTAAAGCTCGTTTATTCTCATGATCAAGCAAGAGCCTATACCTAAAAGATTAAGGTCATGACTCTAGATACATATATGATGGCCTATGCTAGGGAGATTTAGGCAATAACTATCCAACATGAATCTACTCATCATGAGCCACCACTCATATTCTCGGGAGAAGATGGTGAAGGAATCCACATCCTATCCACCAAGTTGGAGAGGGTGACATACCTGCTCTCAAGCATAAGCGGCAAGGTTGTAGGAGTTGATGGGTGTATCAAGCTGGTTACTATTATTGGTGATGAGTCAACCACCAAAGCCATAGAACTAGAATACAACGTGGCCAAACTATCTTTACCATATAATATAGTGTTAGGCCGCCAGATGTTGTGTGCTTTTGGAGCAATCACATCCATCTGGTACTTGGCAATGAAATTCCATATGGATCGAACAATCGTGGTTTCCCAAGGCAGCCAGAAAGCAACTGACAAATCATGTTAGCTGAAGCCATAGATCGACCACTTTGAAGGGGTTCTCATACTCGATAATATCAGACCCGAAGCAAGTTCCACCACCACGGAGCCTAAAAAGACCTCGTGGCAATTCCCTTTATCGAGAACTCAACTTAAACAATGCGGATAAGGCTGGCCATAAGCCCTACCATGCAATCCCAAGTCTTGCGGTCATTTGACAAAATGGTGACGTCCTTGTCTAGTCGACCTCACACCTTACCGAGATACCCATTCATCATGCAATATACCATCTTAATGTGGATTTGAAGGCTAATCCGGTCATGCAACAACATCGAAACCTCAGAAGAAGGGAACATAGCATGCGACCCAATCAGAAATTGACAAACTACTCAAAGCGATATTCATATGGAAATTCATTATTTGAAATGGCTCATGGATGTAGTTGTGGTTCTTAAGAAGAAAGATCAATAGTGGATGTGTGTGGAATTCATAGACTTAAACAAAGCTTGCCTAAAGGACTTCTATCCGTTTCTTAGCATTAATCGACTTATAGATTCTATGGCCAAAAGCACCATATACAATTTATGGACGTCATGTCTAACTACCACCAAATCTGGATGAATCCGAACGAAGAAAAAAAAGACTACCTTTTTCATGAGAAACGATAAGTACTATTGTAAGGTAATGGCTTTCGACCTAAAGAATGTTGGAGCAACATATTAGAGACTAGTCAACAAAATGTTCAAAAACCAAATTGGAAGGAACTTAGAGGTATATGTCGACAACTTTATCGCTAAAAGTGCAACGCCAGAACAACACCCGCAGACTTGAAAGAAACTTTCCCCACAGAAATGAATCTTCGAGGTCACGACCAAAAAAGTCTTGGGCTTCATGTTTTCCAAGAGAAGGATTGAATCCAACCTTGATGAGATCAATGATATATTGGACCTTCCTACATCAAAACATAGACATAAAGTTCAAAAACTGCATTGGGTCGCTTCATCTCCTAGTAGGCAGATATGAGTTTTCCATTCTTCTATATACTTAAAAAAACTCAAACACATTTGAATGGGCCGAAGAATGTGAGAGAGCAATCTAAGCCCTTAATGATAAACTTCTCTCCAAGCCCGTCTTGGGAAGACCAAGACAAGATGAGACATTGTACATATGCCCCTAGACCGCTCCACTCATAGTAAATGATGTCCTTTTCTAAGAAGAAAACGAGAAGTAGTACCCCGTATTCTATGTCAGCCTTGAATATGCACTGAAGCTAACCTTCAAGGCAACAAACAATACAATCGAGTAGGAGACATTTTTACACCACCTTCGAATAGCTAGAGAGGTACATGCAAAAAGCATACAATGCATAGTGGTTCGTAGCTCATTATTGAACAAAATGATGACGCCTTCGAAGCCAAACATCCCACCATGATCAAAATTGAGACTTGACTCAAAAGGTTTTATTGCTACTAGAATATGAGGAAAGCTGGGAAGCTTGCACGCCATCCTTAAAAGGAGATAATCCTTAAGCTAGCGACAATGATGACATTGGTTAAACGTAGGAAGGTATTTTAAGAGACTCTATATCATAGAGCAATAAACAACATTTATTTTCCATGCCTGATCTGACACACAGAAGTGGCCAGAGCATGTCATAGCATACTCAACGATGGGAGCTCTACCAAAAGACAATAAGGAGGCAGCCCGGGGTTAAGAAACAGAGTGCTCAACATACAATCTAGTAGGATAGGTTGTACTAAATATGATATATCGAGCCCCTCCTCAAATGTGTTCATGGGGACGAAATATAGAACAACAGTGATAAAGTTCATCAGGGAAATTATGGAGGGCATATGGGCAGAATGATGCTAGCCCAAAAGATATAAAGGTAGGGTCTATTGGCCTACTCTGGAAAAGGATTTCCACGCCTATGTGTGGGAATATGTAAAGTGTAAAGTACATGGCCAGATTCTTCATCAGCCTCTCTCACCGCATGCGATAATTTCCAGTCCATGGTCGTTCGCATAATGGGGAATGGACCTCTTTAGGCCTCTCCCTCAAGCAACTTAGCAAAACAAATACGTAATGGTGTCGATTGATTATTTCACCAAGTGGATTAAGGCAAAACCCCTAATTAATATTACCAATAAGGCTGTTGGGAACTTCTTCTATGAGGAAGATCTTTCTAACATGTGGAACACATGCAACCTTAAGAATTTTTATGCTTGAGATATGATGAAGACATTGACTTTTGCGAGTGTGAATCACTAGATTATCAAAGCCTTTTGTCCTAAATCTTATGGCAACAAATAAAAATACTTGAATTTTTACTTTTGTTGTTTTGATTTGAAAAACGACAAAACATCGGCTGTAAGACTCTCAATGAAGTACATAATACCAATTCGAAGATGCAAATAAGAAAATACCTTCTTGCAATTGGGAAAAGCTCGGTTGTAAGACACTTAATGAAGTGCACATTCCCTAAATGGGAAAAATGCGATTGTAAGATGCTTAACAAAGTGCAGTATGTCGAGTTTAAGACGCGAACAAGCATATCCTTCTGCAAATGGAAATAACTCGACTGTTAGACGGTCAACGAAGTGCAACATGCCAAGTCTAAGGCTTGAACAAGCTCGTCTTCCCACAAATGGGAACAACTCGGTCGTAAGAGGCTCTACAAAGTGCAATGCCAAATCTAAGAGTCGAACAAGCACATCTCCTTAGGAAAGGAACAAAACAAGATCTATAAGACAAACAACTCGTAATTTTCCAAAATGAAGGCATAAGTAAACGACACTTGGTTGATCAACACGACACATACAACGATAATAATAATAAAAGAATTTTAATAAAATACACATTCTATCATATCAAAAAAAAAACATTGTAACAGTAAATAGAGCAAACTTCTAAGATCATCTGCAGTTGCTAAAATATATAAGATCGACAAAATAAGGAAGTATCTTTCCTAAGCAAGTCATAGTTGGTTCATTACAAAAATCCAACACCTTTGATGGAAATGATGTGACCTTCCTAGTATAATAAAATAAGGGCAGTAACTTTACAGTGATAAAACCTTTCTACCACTAAGAGTGGATGATGTTTTGTAGAACAATCATCACTATTATGGGTGGAGATTCCTTAACATGTTGATGGAAAAGTCGACATGCTTGCAAACTTCATAGGCATCCCACACCCTATTCTTGTACATTCTTTTACGCTCACCAGTAACCTGATTACAAACATCGTCTAAATCCTTAAAGTCACGAACGATAGAGAAGTCCGCTGATGAAGCTTATTTGCACAAATGGAGAGTTGTTGCTACATAGTACTCAGCTTAGCACACAATTTTTCATCCTAGGATCGCATCACCGTCAGACAATCACGATACTCAGCCAACTTAATGCTCTCCATAGCCAAGTGAGACTCGAGGATAATGCCTTGAGCTCTATATTCTTCAGCTTTATGTCTCAACACTTTTAGAGTGTATAAGTTATGTGAAGCAACATTGACGATATAGTTGAAAAGAGTCAGAAGAGGACTCTCCCTTAACCAAGACTCATTCTCGAATCATGGGTAAAGCGTAGTTGAGGCTACAATGCCTGCGTCAACACTAACCATAGATCGACCTTACACAAAGCCACTGTCACTAGGTTCACTGAGAAACTCCTCTTACATCTTCCTCTTCCCATTCCTATCATATGTGTTTGAGGAAGGATCATCATGTCAGACGAAAGTTGTAAACGGTCCATCTTTGCAAAAGGGGTATACATAAAACAGTGGAGGAGAGAAAAGAAAAAAATAAGGAGAATTACGGTGACACATTCTTATAAAGCATAACAATAGTGTGGTTCTCATTAATGCATTTGAAAATTACATACAACTCAGCCAATGATATTTCTAAATACATGCAGACAAATCAGTCATAAAAACTATAACAAGACAGACAACATACTCCTTCTTAAGAGCAAAAAGTTGTTATCTACTAAAAAATGGGAAAAAAAACAAAGGTTGCAGAAAGCAACAAAGCTAAAAAAATAATATAGGCAAAAGGCAAGCTTAACAGTAAAACATGGCATTTAAACTCCACAGCACAATATGACGCATCACTTCCCTCCATAAAAACACAAATGTGTTTGTTTCAGCACACCGAGAGTAATGCTACACTATACCGACAAACACTAGAATGGCGAGTTGCAAATTACAAGTCTTTATTAAAGAAGTTGTCACCTACCATATTCAACTTCCTTATTAGACAAAATGAGATTGGTAATTATTTATTCATTGACAAAATTAGATTGGAAAAAAAAGGACACTACTCAAAATGCAGACTCGAGGCTTCCATGTCTTCTCTAGGATTTGATTCCCAACTCGGATCTCCAGCATCGGATTAGGGAGGAGAAGGCTTCTCTAGAAAAGGGAGAAAACATAGACTCCTTAAAATCCTCTCGAAGAGTTAACTCATATCCATCACATGGACCATTTTGAAACCTTCTCCATCTGGCGTCAGCCAAAGCCTCAACATATTTGGATAAACTTTGAAGTTCCTAAATTTCACCTCAACGGTTTGAAATTCCTCTGTGGCCTAATGGAAGGACTTCAACTCCTCCAACGATTTTGCATAGCGACGCATGTGCTCTATTTGATGGGACTATTCGGACATCTGCCCGACATTGTGGCTTTTTACGCATCTCTGCTAGCTAATGCGTCAACTGCTAACTGATGCTCATCAACCAACTCACCCATCTTCAATTGAAAGAGAGATGTCTCGACATCAAGTTGAACTAGTCTAGCGCTATATTCTTAGTAAGACCTTTTTGTCTTTATGTCCGACAACTCCTTCAAACCCCAAGTCGTGTGGAGGCACTATGACAAAAACTCGAACATCTCCTCAACCCAGTTGGATCCCGAGAGTAGAAGAAGAGGGTATTCCAAACTCAGGGGTTAATGATTGAAGTCAACCTCTCAAACATCAAGCAAGAGACAGAGATTTAAGCCTCAAAATCGGCCTCAGCACGAGCTTGAGTCTTGTCTGATTATAGAAAAGAAGGCCAACATGATCCAAATAGAAGATGTAAGCAAATAGTGGTTAAGCAAGTAAGGGAGATGTGCACACAAACGTGCAAGGAGGAACTCTACTTATAGACCTTCTTCAAATCCATGAACGTTTGAGATCAAAACAATACAACGGTGCTAAATGATGGAGCAATCAAATCTCTGCATACGAGGTGATTGATAAGACAAAATCAATTATTCAAAGATTCGCAAATCTTCTAGAATGTGATTATCCAACGGTGTAAGCAAGCAAAACAATACAAATAATGTGCAACCCAACCCTAACATGCTAGCATACATAAGGGCCATAGTCAGTTTACGTACTAGGCCAAAATGGACCACTGCATTCAATAGAAGGAAATGTAATATACATAAAATTAGGGAAGTGTAAATAAGGAAATTCGACAAAGTAACACCATATGCCAATTTGGGCTACAATTTTTTCATAAAATAAATTTACAGTTCAAATAAGTTATACATAAATAAATAAGGCTACATGTAGCTAGCAACATTGTCCTAAGTAGTGTCGTTTTGCGCCTCGCTCGGGCTCGCAATGTTGGCAGGATTGTCAGCCTTGACAGTCACCCCATGTCTTTCGACTAGTTCTCCTTCATTGCTCCCACCATTGGCTCGGTCGGCTCCTCGGTAGGAAGTGGCTCTAGATGACCAAATTTGCCTCAAGAGCATGCTCCCCGGTGTATAGATTTAAATCTTGGAGGCTGTCGAGATTGAAGCAAAAGAACATTCCATAGGCGATATCATAATGCTCTGCGTTATCTCGACCTAACTCAAGATAATACTAATGTGTTCTTAAAGTGCTTCACAACCTCTTTGTAGTTGAATCATTCGAGTGAAAACAAGTTCTCTCTCCGATTAGAACACTTGCCTCTTAAGAACTCGTATAGGGAAAATTTCGACTCGTAGTAGGTATGTTGTTGTTCGATTTGGTTCTAGTGTTGACGAACGAGGCTATTCCGCTTGGCGGTAAGGGCGGCTACCTTGTTGGTAAGCTCCTTTTTGTCTTCTTCACTTCATTTTTATTTTGAAGACCCAACAAATATTGACCAAGGCATTCCACCACGACCCGATATGGCGAACTAAGGCACCAAGATGAACATAAGCACCAAAGGAAAAGCCAATTCAAAAACATACATAAAAACACTTGGAGAAAGAAAGGAAGAGAAAATAGAAGGGTAGAGAGGCATACCGTCAGAGCGAGCATCTCTCTCCAAGAGTGGTTGCTGGCTTAATTCCGCATAGAAATGAGTAAGAGCTTTTGACGCTTTCACCCTATCATCGCATGCCACCATAGGAGGTAAACAAATAGACTAGGATTAAGTCAAAATAGGAGTAGAATGAGTTGGCTCGAATGGAGTCTGAGGTTTCTTAGATCGAGATGGTAGTAGGATTAGGCCTCAGGGGAGAAAAAGGGGCAACTCTTCCGTTTTTGAGGTAGGAACTGACATAACACCACTTATTCGTGGATTTCTATAAGGCTAAAGGAAGAAAGTCATCCTGGCAAGTGCCTTCATTCCCAAATAAGACGACCAATAGTGGTGTAATCCATTTCTGCCAACATAAGAAAATAATTGTCTAAGTAAGGGAATTATTGAATGCATTAAATAGTAAAGGTGAGATAGCAGAGGCAAAGGTCGAGAAAAGGCTTATTCTTCCAAAAGAAGCTCACCCCCAAAAAGTATGGCACAAGGAGAGAATAACACCCATCTGGTTCCTCAGACACATGCACATGCTCCTCCACAGCGGAGGGAGACGTAACCCTAATAGTCTCTGTTTGATTCTCATAACCCTGGCTAACACACACTTCGCATGAACCCTAAAGGTCGCTTATCCGACAACAAATTTTCCCATCACTACATCCAAAGGAGGATCTTCTAAGGGATTGTTTGGGCCGAACATTGTAGTGGTGTGAGTAAACCGAGAAAGGACCTCTTCCTTTGACACCCTCACCTTTTTTGCCTCTCACATCTAACTGCATCCCTAATCGGGCAGACAGTAAGATTTGGTTTCCTCAGAAGATGACCCCTAGCCTATCTTGTGGAGGGGAACATATGGCCAAAATTGGTTTAACCTGAGCCACACGATTAATGGCTGAGTTGGACCAATGAAAACTACGAGACCGTTCCGCAGACATAGTCTATTGAACTCTTCCTGCCTTTTACCTCCAAAACTAGCTAGGAATCGACTCTTAGTGGTTATGAAATAGTTAGACTCCTCCTAGGGCCAGTTGACCATCCATTCGTCTCTCATCTTCCTAGTGTGCCATCTAGAGGGGTTGTTCTTTATGATTTTCTTGAAGCAGTATGCAATGGTGTTGTGGTTATCCTTGGTATATTGAACTTAGTAAATACGGTAAAGATCATGGGTCGATACAGGCCTACCCAAATCGGCAGTCATCAGACTCGTAAGTATGAGCAACCTCCACCGATTGGAATGCAACTAGCTAGGGGTAATTCGAAGATTCGTGAGGAACTCGACTATATTCACTTGAATGGATACTATATCCTGCAATTGAAACTCTCCAAGTGCACCGAAACACGACCAACCGAAGGTCTCTTAATCCTATCTCCTTCCTTAGGGCAATGGAAGTCTCCCAAATAATACTCTCAGAAGGAACTCTATATCAAGTCACATTCAACCCGTTTTCTTATTTGTCTCATCCCAAATCTTCAGCCCAACTTTCTTTTTGCCTCGCCGAGCAGCCCCGAACAATCATATTCATTTTGCCAAGTTATCCATTAAAAGATCTTACCTTAAAGAGCATAGAGAGATGAGTGATGCTTAGAGACCAGTGGGAAAATTCAATGAAATGGAGTAATTAAAGAACTGGTGAAATATATATAGGCCACGATGAAAGCCTTAAGGCGTTGGGTTGATGAAAGACGGAGACATGTGTCAAAAGGAACTGACATGACCTCCATTGATGAAATGAGACCGAAAATCCGAACGGTTGGATCAATTACATTTCCTAGGGAACCTTTATCATTACTAATAATGTCATTAGCATGAGTAGAGGAACCTTAAAACCAGATACGTGCAAAAGAAGCAACAATATGGGTAAAAGGAGAAAAACATGTATTGTACAGCTTGGGCCTAACCAAAGCAAGAAAAGAGTTTAGAACAATTGGATTGTGTCTCAAGGCCTGAGTACAACTATGACCCAGAGCCAAGAGGCAACTGATATGGGATAAGGATCAAGCCCAACCCACTACAAGACACACACATACACAACTCAGACATATGGTAGCCAAATAAAGGTGACCTTTTAGGCTCGACAATGATAACCCTTCTCGGATTAGCACCTATATGGCCCAAAGGCCAAGACTTTAGTAGGACCCGAGCTAAGAAGGTCATTCTCGAACATGATCATATACTCGAAACAGGAAGGACGTAAAGCTTTTCAGGACCACTTCCAGTGGCAATCTCATATTCATTTCAGGAGTACAGCTAAGAAAGGACCATGTTTCCTCACATCCGTGGCAACTCGAAGCACCGTGCCTCCGCAATAGGCATACAAGTCCATACAAAGTCGACACGTGGATCAAGGACATAGAATCTCCTTAGCGCACTACCATGGTTGTTTCCTAATTGTGTGAAGCCACATGACACTATAGTCCGAATCCTGAGACATATAAAAGCCTTACTTCACTAACCATTGGTGGATCATTTATTTTAGTGATAATTACGCCATACACCACAAAAACTTTGCAAAATTTGCTCTGTACGGACTAGGTAAGTTTATTATAGATATACTTTATAATATTTTCGTCCGCGCAGTTGTAACTGTCATATTCACGAATATAATTTTTAAATTCACGGATTATTGTTTATATTTGTTTATGCTTGTTTATACTTGTTTATATGTTGTTTTATATATGTTTACATATAAACAAATATAAACAAATATAAACAACTATAAACACATTAAACAAATATAAACAACTATAAATAAATATAAACGTGTAAACAATATTCAAACTATA
>CAODLS011964999.1:0-12613 GCA_948243855.1 Flueggea neowawraea
CTGTCTCCGAAATCCCTGGAGAAGCATTGCCGTCCGATCCACCGAGTCATGATGGAGACTGAAATCAAAGGCTCACTCATTCAGAGGTTGGACCAAGCCGAGGAACGTGTATTAAAGGTTATACAAGTTAACGTCATTTAACTTGTTATTGAAGTGAACTTGTGGATTTAAAACAGGTTTCGTAAACTAAATAAAAAAAAAATCTAAATTGAGGAAGTTGAATAATATTTTGGCTCATTTGGTATCACAGTATTTTTTTTATTTAGTACGTAAATATGTGAGAGCTCTTATTAATAGTAAAAATTGATGATAATGCAAATATTTTGTTTGTTATTGTTATTTATTAAATTTTAAATTTAATCCTATAAATACTCTTTTATTCTTGAAGGTAAAAGGTCATATTTTTTTTAATAAGGATAAATAAGTGAATTCACACTACCAACTGTAGAAATTTGCGGTTTGTGTATTTTTGCTATTAACTGTGGTTAATATGCTAGTTGCTGTAGGTATCCAAACAAGATCTTTGTAGTTTTATATTATTTAGAAAAAGTATATTTTTGAAAAGTAATTTAATTTATTTTTATATTGGAAAAATATGTTGATGGGTGTTTTGTTGTTGTATCAGCTGTGCTTGCAATTGGGAGAAGAATTGGAAGCAGAGAAAAGAAGAGAAGAGGGAAGTGAGAAGAAAGAGAATAAGAAGGGATTAAAGAGCATTGTTAAAAAAATGGTCAAAGGGCACAGTGACAAGCATAAAATCAAGGAGTGATATTATGAATTTATTCTTCTATTTTGTATAGTCTTGGCTTTCTGCTTTGTGTATGTGCATCGTTCCAAGGGACGTTATGGATCTGTTGTTAGTTTTCTCTCTTCTTTTTTTCCCTGTTTGTTCACAGACATGAATAGACATAAGAGTGGCGCATCTAAGAGTGAGTTTGCACATATTCTCTTGTGAATTTCGGTTCCGAAATCAAATCTGCTTTTTCGTTAATATATGCATTACGATTTACACCCGTTAAGTTATTGCTTCGCTACTTTACCGGATTAATTCCTACTTTTTTTCCCAAAAAAATGGATGGATTTTTTTTAGTCCATCTTGTCAGAAAAAGCGGTATGTACATAACGGGCGAATCGATCGATCAAGATGTAAATCGGGACTATGAATCAAGACTAATTGGTTAGTTCAATTGAGTTGCGCCTATTAAGTCCATGAATCCATAAAATCTATGAGATCCAATAACCACCATCATAAATAGTGGTGATGGAAGGAAAAATATTCTTCTATAAGCCATCAAAACATGAAAAGAGAGAGAGAGAGAGAGAAAGGAAGAAGAGAAGGGTTTCTTCTTCCTCTATGCCACCTTTCTCCTCTTTCCACTCATCAATCGTATGTCGATGGTCTCGATCTACGTGGCATTTAGATTGCAAATAAGTCGAACACTACCGTCGACTATTCGACCGTGGTTTGCTAGTGATACCAATATCGAAACCTAGTCATGCAACTGTTGTCTATTGCTATGCTTCCGCTGAAATCGATGTAGGTAACATGAACCACCTATTTACTATACTATTTATTAGTTAAACTAGTACCCGATTTCTTTATTTGTATCAGAGCCAGCACAGATTTTTCGAATTTGATTCAAAAATATTGTTGGTCTCTGCCTAGGATGCCTACCGTATTTTTATTGCATTCGACTTTTTGTCTCCAATGCGATTTTTTGTTGGAGTCCGTCTAGAGTTTTTAATCTGAAAGTTGGAATTTCGAGATTCTGACAAAAGATTTGAGATCAGCGAGCTCAAAAACATAAAATGCCTAAATTTCGTCTCAAAATTCCATCAAGAAGGTCGTCAAAACAATGAAAATTCGATCAAAAAATTACTGGTGAGAAGCTTGCAGATGAATTTGTTTCATCTGATCCAAATAAAGCCACATGGCATATTCTCATTGGCTAAATGCGGACCAATTAGAACATACCACATGTCGCGCATGGCGTGTTCCTATTAGAGAAACACGCGGACCACTTAGAACCCCACGTGTGTCTATGTTGACCAGTCAACGTCGACTAAGTCAAAGTTGACTGAGATGTGGACCAATCATAGGGTGACACGTGGCACACTGAAAACGACTTGAATTTGCGTGTTCCAATAACGTGTCAACACGTGGCAATAGTGTCATACAGGCTTCCACGTGTCTAACACGTGGCATGTTGACAATGCGGAAACATCATCACCGTGGGCCACCCACAGAGCGACACGTGGCAAAAACTTGCCACGTGTCAGACAACTCATCGACACGTGGCAAGGCGTGACATGTGTCTGCCACCTCATCGACATGTGGCGATGCCATCTGGAACGTGTCCACGTGGTCGAATCACAGGATGACACGTGTCCATTGTTGACATGTGTACACACGTGAAGAAGACACGTTACAACGAATGTGGTGGTGGCACATGGGTGCGCATGTTCGTCCTCCTTACAGTGCGTGTTGGGCATGATATGTGTCCCGACCTCCATTTTTGTAGAAATTTTTGAAAAAATTGTTTTTGATTTTTCTGGAGTTTTTGGTATATTTCACAATTTTTCGAGTTTCAGAAAAAAAAATTCCAATTTGTTTGGTGTATAAAAATTGTTTAAAAATTGTGAAAAATAAATTTTCTTTCAAAAATTATTTTGAAAATTAGTTTTTCAAAATAATTGATTTGTAAACATGTAAATATAGTTCTTATTTAGATAACTAGAATGAGATCTCAATTGTTTGGTTAATACGTAAGTATGTATATGCTCATTTTATTTGTAATTTATTAACCATAAACAAATTGAGTAAAACTATATTGCATTGAATAAAATGTGAATTAAGAAAAAATTTACACAACTCTCAAAGCTAGTATTTTGGGAAGATGGTGGTCATAATGGGTAGAATATAATTGTGCATTTAGTGCACAAAGGTCCAATATTACTCCATGATCGGGAAAAGAGATCGTGAAAGTGGGAGATCCACTTTAAGGTCATATGATTTATAGAATTCTCAAGAAGTTGTTGTGATCACTTCTGAATTTTATTATAACACGTTAAATTGTGATCCATTGTGTATCCAATTGGGAGATAAAGGTGAAAGGCTAAATACTATATTCGTGTATTATTTATTGTGGGGATAATTGTTTAGCATTATTTGTATGTTAATGCTGACCAATGATAATATATGTGTATTAACATTGAGATCGATTGTTTAGATTGTCTTTTGGTTCAATAAATGATAATGATTTTATTTATTGTTTTTTGCTTATGATTGAGATGATTTGTCTTAGTTTAGTATCCAATTTTTTTTTGTGTTGAATATATTGTTCAATTATTGAGTTTGCCTTAATAATTGAGATGACCATCATAGATTTTCCTAAGTCGAGTGGACTTTAAAAGTGAATCCAAATAGTCATTATTTACTGTTTATGAAATTAAATATAGTATAGTTAATTGTTAAGACCGAGATGGTAAATGTACACCTAGTGTACTTTTCAATTCAAAGTTTAATAAGAGGCAATACTAGTTTAATTTTTGGTTGGATCGTAAATATATGTGTATTGCTATGCATTGCTTGTGTGCAACTATGTTTTATTGTTTATCTGTGATATTCACTGCTTATAAAGTTGATTGATGCTGAGCCATACATGAACGTATGTTGAGCTATGTTGGGCTTAGGCGGTACTAATCTTAAAACCTAGATTATAATAATATAGTGTGTACTCTAAGAGCAAAAGCTCGTGCTCATTGAATTTGGTTATGGCAGAATTCAATAAGGAGTAGAATACCACTCAACATTTTGGATTGAATTGTCTATAAGACGTGGAAGTGAGAAATTCCACTCGTCCATCATCTTGTTAGTGTAAAAGATGATGAAGTCACTTAGCTATTTTTGCAAGTATCAAGATGCAATCGTTTGCAAATTGCATTTAATGAGCAGTTAGTCGGCGTGACATTAACTAAAGGTCATGGTCTTTGACCATCAACACTAATACTTGTTACGAGTGTCTTAATCATGCAAGTAGAGACATAATGCCTTCATGATTAGAAAACTAGTGATATTGATCAGTGTTTGATCAAAGACAATATCCAAGATGTTATCCACTTCTTTCTTAGAAGTTAGGAGCAAATCGAGCTGCACCTAACCCACGTTTGTCTCATGGAAGAGACTATGAGAAATTCAACAATATCTAATTATTT
This sequence comes from Flueggea neowawraea, assembly GCA_948243855.1. Lineage (NCBI taxonomy): Eukaryota > Viridiplantae > Streptophyta > Magnoliopsida > Malpighiales > Phyllanthaceae > Flueggea > Flueggea neowawraea. The sequence continues at coordinate 4,216 of CAODLS011964999.1, forward strand.
TGGATAAATTTCAATACAAAGGCAATGAAAAAGGTTTAAGAACCTTAAGTCATTGAGAAGTGAGAGACTAGACAGAATTTTGAGGAAATCCTTGAACATGAATAATATTAACATTTTGTGAGTAAATTATTAACTTCAAAGGCACATCACATATAGGTCAATGAACCTTTGAGAGAATGTAGCTCAAACTCACATAAGTGAGAAGAGTTGTCTTGTTCAATGTTCTTCATTGAATTTCGTCGTTAGCCGACGGCTTATTCAATTTTAAAGATCCTCACAATGAAGTTTTTTACGTGACTTCATCGGACTCTAACTAGTTTTAAGAAGGAACAAGTTAAGTATGCAAGAAACAACTTAAAAGTGTGAGTTAAAGGTGTTGGTTTGTTCGAGCTAGTCTAGTGCAAAATCGAACCTTTTGTGGCAATAGATTTTGTCATAACTATTGAAAGTCCTGGTTTCCATTTGTTGCTACTTCACTTGATCATGAAGGATTATGTGAAGCTAATGCATATAACTCGAACACTTTAGCGAAATTGAATACATCGATTAGTTTAAGTGGGAGTATTAGGCAATTGTATAAGTTAAAGTTGTCTAATTGCAAGTATTGCAATAAGGAATACTAGAGAGGAAGCCATTTCAAAAGGCACTTCGAGCTGAATTTCTATTGTTGTTAATCCACTTTTGATGTATGATGTCAAAAGAATGATAGGGCAAGACTAAAGCCTAATGTTTCGTTACTCCTGTATATATGATTGTAGAAGGTGCAATCATATCTATTTGATTTCTCATAAGTAAGAATAACCAAGTTAGTTCTTACTTCTTGTTAGTCAAGATGAGAATCAAATAAAGTTTTGTGCATCGACTAAAGTCGTGAATGTCTATAAGATAAGTCCAAAGCTTTGTGTGATGAAAGGGAAGTAAGCATAAGTTGTTTGTTCCTATACTCCGCAAAGTCCGCACAGCGGAGAGGAGAAATAAAACTCTCCTCAATATGGTAAGAACTATGATGGCAAATGCCACAAAGTTCAACAATCCGTATGCTCTCTAAATTTGTTACTTATACATCTCATGAGTTATGGATTGATCGAGCGTATGACCTAAACCACTTGAAACTAAGAGATGTATTGCCAATATTCATGATACCTTAGTTGAAAAGGTTAATATGTGTGAGGTATTAGGTACCCTGCTGTGTCAAATGATGCAATCATTGTGGGATAATGAGAAATTGACATAGTAACGAGTTATATGAAATCATATTCTTAAGGGATATATTTCTTAATTGGGACAAAGTGGAAAAGATTTCACTTTATTTGAGACTCAGGAACTAAGTACCTCAGGATCATTCCATCCGAGTGGGAGAATTCTTGAGGAGAATGAGGGATGAGGTAAACAAAAAGTTAAGTAATGTCAATTATATTAGATTACATCATTGGGTTTTAAAATCTCAAGAGATCGATCAGAATTATTGTTATCTCTTTCTTCGAAAGGAATGCAACGACTGAGTCCTTAGGTTTTAAAATTTCAAAAGATTGATCCATTAATTTGAGCGATTATTATCTCTTTCTCTGGAAAGGATGCATTGATTAGATCTTAGAACTATTCAACTTTATCTCATCTACCTCAAGCGTGTACGGATGTTCCTAATCCTGACTTTAGTGGGATCAAGATTCCTATTTTCTAGTGGGAATAAGGAACTTGAATCCAGTGGGAGTTCCTATATGGAGCTTAAACCCAGTTGGAGCATTTTGAAAATGCATATCCAGTGAGAGTTCTTATATGGAGCTTGAACCCAGTGGGAGAGTTTTTGAAAATGCATAAGACTAAAAGGGATGAAGTCTTATGAGACATTTTTTTGATAAATGAAGTCTTATGACGACATTTATTCGGTAAATTAATTGATTGTGATCCTTTTACCAACCCCACAAGTCAAGGGCGAACCTATGAGTATGTTAAATGTTCACTTATCCCAGTGAGATTTATATGGATTAAGCAATGAAAGTGAGAATGAAATTTGAGATTGAACTATGTTGAGAACTGATTGATCTACCCAAATGGTGAGCACCCATTGGAGATAAGTGAAAGGGTGAGCACTCATTTGAGATAAGTGAAAAGGCGAGCACCCATTGAAGATAAGTGGATACATGAACAATATATCGAGTAAGACATCGATAATTGCTTAGAGGGGATTTCCTCAACGAGATTGGAAAGTCCAACTTGTTGAAAAGTTTACCTTCATCGAATAGACTTTGGTCATTTAGACTAGTCTATACCTCGACCGACATTATAAAATGTAGAGACTTCATTTCTCAATAGAGAATTTGGAGTAGAGACCTATAAGGTTTAACCTAATGGTTTCATTGTCCAATTCTTAATAGAGAATTTGGACAAGAAACCTACATGGTTTAACCTAATGGTTTCAATGTTCAAGGTAAGACCTTAGACATTTTTCAAGAAAGATGGTATATTCATGTATGTTATGATAATGGCAAGGTGAATCTTGTCATTCCGACTTAGTGTGGACATCACACTTGTAGCTAGAATTGGTCTAGCATACTTGAATGACTCCAAAGATTGGTCATGATCCAACTTTGAGATATATAATTATGGGTTGACCTTGGAGTCAAACTCTAAGATATCATTTGAGTGAGTTGTTGTTCTTCTTTGTTAGATAGATCAATAAAGTACTTGAACATTTCAAGATACAGAAATGCATAACTCATAGATATCCCGTGACTAAGAGCAAGTCTCTTAGTAAGTGTATGTGTCCATAAACCTATGTGAGAGGAAGAATGTGTAAGAAATTTTCTTCACATAAATGTCACGTGAATGGTTTTTTGTAATATAGAGTACATATGTTGATTACAAGACCATATCTTGTAGTAAATACCTAGATGTATATAATGCCTAGAGTTTGCTACACAGTTAAGTTAGCTAGCAAATATTAATCCAACACATAAGGAGGATGTTAGAAAGCAGTTAATTAGATACTTAGATGCTTTAAAGGCATTGTAAGGCACTGTGTTATCATAAGGGTTTATGATAAAATGAAACCCAATTGATATTCCATGCAATGATGTGGACTATAGGGAATTCCATATCTGGTTCTATGTTCTTCTTTGGCAGAAAAGGCACTCCACGTAATAGTGAGGAACATATATAAGTGTGTGGCAAGAGAAGCTCAGGCCATAGCTTCGTTAGCTACAATGCAATGTGAAGGTGAGACATATAGTGGAATGGTCCACTTAGCATTAACCACCTAATGAACCTTCGACAATTCTTAGTGACAATCAATCTCGACTACTTAAGGAATGAGAAAATCTTTTAAAAGTCTAAGCAAATTGAGACTAAGTATCATGTTTCATGAAGTATTGTTAGTTTGTCATTTGATTTATCATTTAATAAAGAGGCATTTCATTTCATATATTTGAAATATTGTATGTTTTATTAAGATAAAATCTCCATGAATAGTTTATTCTTCCTTGTGTCATCAAGTACGACTTGATAGTAAAATCCTAAGGTAATAGAAATACTATTCTAAATGTCCTTATTCGATTGTCATCATATAAATGATAACAAATCAAGGTTAGTATGTTGCTAAGTTGATAATCGTGTTTTACTGATTATGGATATGAGATATCACTTAGAACATAGATATATGTTAGGGAACATATATTGAACTGACTCGCTATGAAAACACTTCATGGATCTATGTCACAAGTAGCTTTCATACAGTGGTGATGTTTGAGTCCTCTGATTGAAACTCACTCTCGACTCCTGCATGAGGAATCACATGTTTTGATTTAGTCAAACATTATCCGTAACAGGATAACAATAAATGCTATAATTGGATATGTCATGAATCTTGTAGATGAGTGATAGTAGAGTGATTGATTTGTTCCTCTTATGAAGGGTGATATATTTAGGTCACTTGATGAGTATGATTGATGGAATATATGCATACTCAAATGAATTGATGAAAGGGTTTATCAATGTCATTTGTATATCAATCTACTTGGGATCAAGAAACACATTAAGCTATATAAGGTTGACATGTTTACATGTCTTATGCTTAATTGAGATATCGTGTGACAAAAGAACTAAATATCAAACTGGGAAAGGTTAAATCGAATCATCGAATACCACTAGATTTTGTATTCCCATAATGTATTACTAGATACTGCTTATGGATTTTGGGCCCAAGTTTTGGGACGAGGCTCATTGCCAATTTCGATTGGGCCTATTGGGTCACACACAAGAACGATTTGGATTGGTTCACAAATATTCTCTCTCATGGTGATTAAATTATTAAGATGATTAATTTTATTAGTCATTAATAATTTTGGGTTTTATAATTTAGATCATAAATAATGTAATGGACTTTTGATATTGCCTTTTGTAATTGTTTTGGGTATACATTATGTGTGACATAATTTAGGCCTATGTAAATTAATAAGGGAGTAATTAATTAGTGATAATGTATCAATTAATTAAAACCCAAAATATTATGTAAAGCCCTTGAAAATTCGGCAATGACAAGGAATGTTAAAAGTTTGACTAGGTCAAAGGTTGACTAAGTCTTACTTAATCCACTTGATTAGGGACACCTAATCTAGAAAGGATTTCTACTCCTTTTGAGACAAGGATTTCTAACGTTATTTTAATTAAGAATTTGATTGCATTTAAGTCTTAATTAAGAATTATTTTCTTGTGGGACAAGTAATACAATTCGACTAGGGTTTTCTTGTGGTTTCGGTTTGCAAACTCCTAATTGACTTAGGAGATCGCATCCTTGTGGGACAAGGAGAATTTCGGTTGCCCTTATGTACATATTATGGTTTATTTTCTTCTATAAATAGATAGACGGCCGAATTTATTCTCTTCCTTAAGGCAAGAGGCCAAATTAGTGTGTGCACCAAAAAGAGAGAAAAACAACATTTGTGTAAGAAAGAATAGAGATTTTTCATGCTAGTACACATTGCCATTCCAAGTGAGTTCGTTCGTGTGGATACATTTAGACACGTTCGAGCAAAAGCAACGTGAGAGAAAGAGTTTCGAGTTTTATACTAAAAGCTACATCAACACTCCATTCGATCATATGCTCTAGCATTCGATTTTAAGGTAAAATATGCTAACCCTAATTGTGTATGTCGATATGCATGGATCATTGGTGGAATTCTAGATGTAAATTTTTTGTTATTTCCGCTGCCATGTATGCTTATGAATGTCATAAATTAGCTACGAATTCCAACAAGTACTTGGTTGCACAATGACAAGTAAATTTGAGTACAAGTTTCACAATAAGAGGTGAACTTGAAATGTAAGTCCATGTGAGAAGTGATTGTAGATCCGTTAATGAAAGTCTATAAGGAATAAGTTCCTTAAGACTCGCATGGTATATAAAATGTGTAATCCCTTGAAACATAATCTTTAATAAGATGATCGTAAGCAATACACGAGCACCAATGTTGAGAGTTAACATTTGTTGTAGTGTTGAGTGTGAAAGCATGTTGGACAGAAAAGTAACCCACTCACACGGGTGTTTATCTTAATTTTTCTAGTTCGTTGGGGGAAGAACTAAGATGAGGTTGATTTTGAACGTAGATAGACAACACGTTCATAATCAAGAGGTCGTCTTGCATTTTACAAATGTAAGTTCATTGTAAAAGAGCGAGAAAAAGTCGTATGAAAAGATACATGTGCCATATGATAAATTCCTATGCCGATCATTAAATGATCAGATGCTAAAATTGGGAGACTTTTAGCATATTCTGTTTTAAAGCCAGAAGTAATCCTGTTAAGTGTGGATTAAGGTTAGATGGTGAAATACACCGTAACCAAAGCTTATGTGTAATGTTGAGAATGTTGTATAAACATGCACTCCTCCAAGGGAAGGAAAGAACACCACAACATATGATCATACCATGTGTGTTATATACACGACCATAGGAATGGAAAATATTGAAAAAAGATCTCATTTTTTCTAGTGTGAGACCCTGTCGTGAACAAGTGGTTCTCGGTACTACCTACCCTTAGAGCTTTTAACACATTTAAGATATGTAGTTAAGTTTGGCTACTTTAGCTTGTCATTAATGGTCATAATTGATTCGACCAAGTGTGACTAGCTGGGCAAGTAAACTTGGTTATATGGATTGTCTAGTGTAAAAGGGAAAGTTTGTTTCTAGACGCATTTACACTAGTCTCATAAGTTTGCTAAGCTAGCTCTCATGTAACGTGTCATATGATTTGTGAACTTTGAGAAAAGTTTTCGTGAGATCATGATGTTCAAAAACAGCAATTGTGTGGTTACAAATTAGGGGAGGGCATACGTTTCCAGCAATCTGAGTTGTTGTTGCATACACATTGACAGAATGGAGCTGTTCTGTGAGAGACACCTTCTAGCAGGATTGTATTAAGAGCTGTTATATATCCTTAATTGGTGTATAGCAATTACGCTCTCATCGTATGCTGGTCGCGCGGTCTATTTGTCTGTATGACGAGAAAATCGAGCATGGTTACGAGAGTACTAACCATGTTATATGATGTATTAAGGTTCTGCCATATGCGAGTGGAAGATGTTAGAAAAAGCGGTCCTCCCATAACGGATGAACTTAATCGATCGATCAATGTGTGAACAGGGACCGTGAACCGTGACCAATTGGTTAGCTCAATTGAGTTGGGCCTATTAGGCCCAATAACCACTATTATAAATAGTGGTGATGGAAGGAAGAATGGAAATGATTCTTCCATATGCCATCAAAACATGAAGAGAGAGAGAGAGAGAGAGAAAGGAAGGAAGAAGAGAAGGGTTCCTTCTTCCTCTATGCCACCTCTCTTCTCCCCCACTCGTCCGTCGATGGTCTCGATCCACGTGGCATCTAGACTGCGAACAAGTCGAGCACTCTCGTCGACTATTCGACCGTGGTTTGTTCGCTGGACCTGCAACTGCTGTCTGCTGCTATGCTTCCGTTGGAATCGAGGTAGGTAACTTGAACTACGTATTTACTATACTGTTTATTAGTTAAACCGGTACTCGATTCCTTTACATCTCATGTTTTAAGGGGTTGCCTTGTTTTCAAAATCACTCTGTTTTAAAATAAGTTGTTTCGGAGAAAAAAATTCAAAGAAATTGTCTTTTCGACGTATTCAAAAAAGCATTATTATTTTTTTTACTTATGCCTCTATAAATACATTATAATTATAAATACATTATAATTAGAAATATTCTACTATTAGTCGTCTTTAACTCTCTTTTTTTTAATAAAAAAAATACATTATAATTGACAAGTGGATGTAAGTTTGAAAAAAAAATGACATACGTATGTGTATTACTACTAATAAGACAAAATGTAATTATAATATCTTAATTATCTCAATTTGTTTAAAAGTGTGGATCGAAACTAACAGTTAAAATGTGCATTGCACAACACTGTGTTTAAAATTGACACATCACATAAGATCACAAATACATGTCCAAAAAAGGTACATAAGTCCAAAACATTGTAGTCTTCCCAATGTTTATTCAATAGATAAATTTAAATTTTTAAAGAGATAATTAGAGATGTTTTAATTATTTTAACCCAACAGTTTCATAACTTTCATGCTTAGTTCGATGTTAGAATGCCACGTACAGACATCTCCTTGGTCATATCCGAAGCCGACCCTTTTTTTATAGTAACAGTAGCTTAGACAGATGTAATGAATTGGATCCATTAATCGTATGGTGAAGGTTGTCCCATTTGGTTAGCACTGATACTTCACAACTCTCGCCCTGAAGGAGTGAATTGTGCTTTGTCACAATCTGATATTTTCGTTTCACTTGTCAACATTTTATTTCCAATCATGCTGTTGTTATCTGTTTATTTTTTGTATATATTTATTTCTGGAATGAATATGACTTTTGATCCTAATCTTTTTTAGAATGCGATGGCATATAATTACAAGTATCACTTTCTTCGCGACGAGTTTAGTTTGTTGATATTATCGCAAATCATTCTTTCACCGTTAATTGCGGATAGAGCAACAATTTATATTACACGCGTCATACTCGTAACAATGTTATCTCAGTCAAAATAATAATGGACACATCCATGTACTAAAAATTGATTCGGTGAAGGGTGATTTTTGATGTTTTGTTTCAGTATTTAGTTTGTTTACAGTTGTATACATTCATTTTTGCAATAAAACATACTATTGACCCAAACAAATTGATATTTTTAAATGGGGTCTCACTAGAGGCACTATTAAAAAATTAAAAATATGAAAATTTATTGGTGATAATTATGACCATTTTTTCCTTTTGCAGTGTAAAAATGTTATGAGCTCAAATTGTTAAATAAAATAATATTTTGTAATTGCTTTATATTACATATATATGAACACAACTTTAACAATAATCTAA
>CAODLS011965552.1:0-10578 GCA_948243855.1 Flueggea neowawraea
CAGCACTAGAAGGAACCTGAAGAGAGTCAAAGGAGGACCATGCAAGGCAACCAACCCCATTGACCGGTGCTGGCGGTGCGACCCGCATTGGACTCACCACCGTCAGAGGCTAGCAGATTGCGTCCTTGGATTCGGACGCAAAGCCAAGGGTGGCAAAGTTGGCAAAATCTACATCGTAACCGACCCTTCTGACAATCACATGGTCAATCCAAAACCAGGAACTTTACGCCACGCCGTAATTCAAAACGGACGTTTATGGATTGTTTTCGCTCACAGCATGGTCATTAGGCTCAATCAGGAACTAATGGTGTCAAGCAACAAGACGATTGATGCCAGAGGAGCCAATGTTCACATTGCTTATGGCGCGGGCATTACTCTCCAGTTTGTCAGCAATGTGATCATTCATGGTCTTCATATACACGACATTGTTGCAGGCTCTGGTGGGCTCATTAGGGATTCCGTTGATCACTACGGATTCAGGACAAGAAGCGACGGTGACGGCATTTCCATATTTGGGTCTTCAAATATTTGGATTGATCATATTTCCATGTCAAGATGTAATGATGGTATGATTGATATCATTATGGGTTCCACTGGTATCACCATCTCCAACAGTCATTTCACCCACCATAATGAGGTAAGCCACATCATGTTAAATTTGGTAACAAGAAACTCTTTTTTGTTAATCTGGTTTTGACGAAAGAGATTATGATAATGTAGGTGATGTTGTTTGGTGCGAGCAACAGCTACGCAGATGATTCGATAATGCAAGTGACGGTGGCATTCAATCACTTCGGAAGAGGGTTGGTGCAGAGGATACCAAGGTGCAGATGGGGTTTCTTCCATGTTGTCAACAATGACTACACTCATTGGCAGATGTATGCCATTGGTGGTAGCAACGGTCCTACCATCATCAGTCAGGGCAACCGATTCATTGCTCCTGATAACGCTTTTGCTAAAGAGGTACTTCGTTTAACTCATATAAATGTGGTAGTCCCACAAGGGACTTAGTCAGATAATACCGAGAGATTTAAATAGAAAATAGAAATGACGGATTATAATTTGTGGATAAATAGGTGACGAAGAGGGATTACGCGATGCAGAGCGAGTGGAAGAACTGGAATTGGAGATCAGAGGGAGATTTGATGATGAATGGAGCATTCTTTGTTCAATCAGGAAACGCAAAGGCAAGCAAAGTGTACTCCAGGTTTGATATGATCAAGTCAAAACCTGGAACATTCGTGACTAGGCTCACACGCTATGCCGGTGCTCTTGACTGCCAGGAGGGTTCGCCTTGCTAAGCGTTTTTCACCCTCAATTCTAAAAAAACAAGAAACTTCTTTTTAGTTTTTATGCCTGTGCTTAATTGCTTTCATAGACTACGAAAGTCGAATCTTGATGTGTGCTCAGGATGGAAGAAGAAAAAGCCAAAAAAAAAAAGGGTAGGCATGCATTTATGCCTGGTTGATATAATTATGTCTTTCAACATGAAAGAATACAGAACATGGGAACTTCAAATTTCAGGATTCTTCTTTGTGTTTTATTATGTTATATATTATATTGTCAACATAACTGTGATATGAACAAGGTTAAAATTATTATTACTGACTATTTTAGCTACAGCTAGCCCTTTTATCATTTTTTTGTGGTAGTTAGTCGTCTCTTCTTTTTTTTTCTTTTTTCTTTTTTAGTTTTTCTTCACACCATAAGATTGTATTTTCATTTTCAATGGAACCCACTTCAACAGTTAAATCCTGAAAATTTTGGTAATTAATTATTCATGCTATGCTTTATCATAATATATATAAATGTACGGATGTGGGAAAAAAATTAGACATTTTTATCTCTTTTTTTTATTTATAAATACTTATAAGTCCTTTGTTATTAGATAATTAATTAAAAAAACATTTTTAAATAGATTTAAAAATTAGATAAGTATTCATAAAGATAAATATTTGTCTCTATTTGTATTATGATTTGATTGTAATTATCTTAATTAACGAAAAGATAGAATTCTATTTGTATTACAATTTGATTGTAATTATCTTAATCAACGAAAAGATAAAAGAGACCATAATTTCTTGATCTTCAATTTGTTGATCATGCCATTACAATTTGATTGCAATTATCTGATTGTAATCTTAATGAACACTCAAAATTTGTTTTCGGCATTTTTAATTGATAACCATTGAATTAGATAAAAGACTAAAATCTCCACATAAACATTTTTGCCAAATTATAGTGATAATTTTTTTCCTAAATCATGGTGAATTGTCTTATTTTGAATATGAAGATAATTTTGAACGATAGATTAAGTTAGTTTAATTCTCTATCGTTCCAAGGTAGATTAAGTTATTTTGAATATGAGATAATTTTGAACGATAGAGAATTCCAAAGGTGATCAAAACGTTTTGTGCTATAGATTTTTATTGTGCTCTTAATTACCAGGGATATTTGAAATTTCAGGGCCATTAATTTTTTAATCCAAATTTGATAATACTATTATCATAATTTTTCATTTAGTCTTTTTAATTTTTTTGATTTTAAAATTTTTGAATTTCATTAGGATTTTTGAACACCATATATTCACGTTCGTGTGACATAGGATTTTATCTAACACATTAAATTTTTATTTTTATTTCTATTATTTATCTACTTTAATTTATGTGTAGAAAATATTTTTTCTTATGATATGGCTATGTATTTTTTTTTTACTGAGCATGAATATGGATGTTGCAACGGCCATACTATGCTCCAAATTAATTACCAAAAATATTAAAAATTTAAGCATTATTAATTTGTTAATTTGAATTTGCTAATACTATCTTCTGTGCCTGTACAAAATCAAAATAATAAATTAATTGTAACAAGAAATAATTTTACATTGAATGTAAACATGAAACAAGAATTCAATAATAAAAATGATAATTTATTTTCATATTTTACTGATATATTGTTTACATATATATCAGTAAAATGATAATTTATGTTTACATTGAATGTAATCATGAAACACACGTGCAAGCAAAACTAGTGGTTTTAACTTTTAAGAGACTCATAAGAATCTGTAACTTGATGTTTATTTGGGTTCCATGGGAAAAATCGTCAGTTTGGAGGTGGAAACAAAATCTTCCATTGAAGTTGACCATGAGTTAGATACAGGAGACATTTGCAGCCATAAGTTACACTCGAACATGGAACTTGATGAAGAATCCTATGAACAAGCTTAAAGCACAATAACATAACATGTTGTATCTACTTTTTGTCACTAAATACACGTAATTTACGTTCTTTTCCCATAAAACGAAACCTGAAAAGGCATTTTGGAACCTTATTAGGAATAAGCCAAATAAATTTTGTCTGTTATTTTGCGTGTAAGCCTTCGATCCTCCAAACGTTTCCAGCATCTGTTTCAGTTTCTCTTACTGTCCATCTAGGATGATCCGCAGATACATAATTTTTCAGTAGTGATGGCCATGAATTTCCTACTCTGAAAATTAGATTGTTATTATAAATTCAAATGCAGTATCTTAAGGTGTCTGGTTTTGTTTATCATCTTAATTTCTGATAATGCAAGTATTGTCCTTCTTATTAATAATTTCGTATGCATATATACATAAACTCCAGTTCCACTAATCCTAATTTGGTTAAACACAGGAATAAAAAACGTTAGATTAACTCCTCAAATACTGCAAAAACAAATATTAAAATGTTTGTCCAATAATACGCATGCTGATGATACCAAAGTTTGTTTGAATCAACATCATATAAGCTCTGTTTGGTGAGTAGGGTCAAGACAATTTTGGTCATTACCTAAATCAAGTAAGCTCTTCCTTGGATGGCATGTAAAGACTGCTGATACTCGAACTACATTTGTCCGTAAATTGTATTGTAGGCATCGACATGCCCTTTGTCTTGCCTCAAATCATGAAGCGGTTATTACAACAAAAGACATATCAGGAAAAAAACCAAATAACAGGACATCTTATATATATAGAATTCCTCACATTCAAACTGTGAGCATCAAAAAAACATTCTGTTCAGCCTTTCTACTAAGAATTCCTGCAGGAACATGGAGATGAAAATGGGAAATTCCGTGATAAGCCCTGGAAGGCGTCGGTTTTTGAAAGTAGAAGGTGACGTTGTTAATGCTAAGTGTATCAAGAGAAGAAGAAGAGACCCTCTAGGAGTTGCAGTGAGCAGGAATGATCAACAACATGGTAACCAACAACAGCAACAGCCGCAGCAGGGTGATCACCAGACTGCAACTCCTACTGCTACTACTGTGAAAAGAAGTTCAAGATTCCGAGGAGTTAGCAGGTTTTTCTGTTGAATCTTTACGTGGTTTTGATTCTATGGCTATGTGATGTAATATTTTGAATTGCCAATGTGATTTTCATTTGAATTTATACATCTTCAGGCACAGATGGACTGGGAGATTTGAGGCTCATTTATGGGATAAAGGGTCTTGGAATCCAACACAAAGGAAGAAGGGAAAACAAGGTAAACAGCAAAGCTTGTTGATTTGTTGCAGGTGTATTATTGGATTTCAATGTTGATAACTCATGCTGATTTCGTGTTGTTGTCCTCTCCTTGCATGTTCTTGATTTTGGCATTGAGCAGTTTATCTTGGTACGTATCTTGTATTCAGCTCGAGACCAGTGTGCTTGCTTCATTTAATGCGAATGAAAAAGCTGACCTATTGAGAATTTGGTTATTTTGACAGGAGCTTATGATGATGAAGAATCCGCGGCGAGAGCTTATGATTTGGCAGCATTGAAGTACTGGGGAAAATCAACCTTTACAAACTTTCAGGTATGCACAATTTCAGACCCTAAAACTCCGATTACAATCTCAGCTTTTATCAACTGCCTCACATTATAGCCGTTGGATACTTCATGTTACAGGTATCTGAATATGAGAAAGAACTAGAAATGATGAAAAATATGACAAAAGAGGAGTACCTGGCAACTTTAAGAAGGTATTTTCTTTGACCATCACTGTGTAAATACCTAACTTTTGATGTAAACAGAAGAATAAACAGGGTATCTGTTGATTACAGGAGAAGCAGTGGATTCTCAAGAGGAGTCTCCAAGTACAGAGGAGTAGCAAGGTCATGAAGAAGCAATCTTTTAACTTTGCTGTCGATTTCACCTGCACTATGTTGCTAAGACCACTGTGATTCTGAGGCTGCATTTTCTTGGTGTTCTATAAATGCAGGCATCATCATAATGGTAGATGGGAAGCAAGGATTGGAAGAGTGTTTGGAAACAAATATCTTTATCTAGGCACTTACAGTAAGTGCATCCAACTATTTTGAAGCTAATATGCATTGCTTTCCATGATGATTATATCTTTATTAACATTGCTAGGCACCCATCTATCTTTATCTACAAAACTAATTTCCTTTTTTACGATTGGAATTCAAATCTGACTGATAACTCACACTCAACTACCAATTTCTTGTACTTGTAGGTACCCAAGAAGAGGCTGCTAATGCCTATGACATTGCTGCCATTGAGTACAGAGGAATCAATGCTGTTACCAATTTTGACTTGAGTACATACATTCGATGGCTGAAACCAGACGCCAACGCTCCTCAAGAGACAAAACCAGTATCAGCGCCTAATCTGTCTAATCAATTGTCCGGCGAGAAAGAAAACCAGCTATCGATTCTCCGGCAGCCGAATCCTTATGTGATACATGATCTAAGCACACCTAAGAAACAAGACACTTTCCAGGTAAAATCACCCACTAGTCCTAGCAACAAATCATCTTCTGCACTTGGCCTCCTCCTCAAGTCCTCAGTATTCAAAGAGCTGGTGGAGAAGAACTTGAATACCACCGATGAAGAAAACGAGGATATTGACACGAAAATCTTCCCGCTGGCAGGAAACAGCGACGGCGTGAATGACATTTTCTTCAGCGAACTCAACCGAGGATCGTATGTGTATCCTTCAGACAAGAATACGGTATTACCAGGATTGGAGTCTAAAGAAGAGAGCAGTAAGTTGCCTCTGTATAATGAATTAGACCCCTCCCCGTGGAATGGCTCCTTCAACTTCTCTGCATTACAGTAACTAACCATATCGGCCATTTTCTTCTTGTTAGTAACAACGGCAAGGCAGTACATGTGAAAGTAACCCCTGATTTTGTACCATAAATTGCACTACCATGAAATCCAATAAAAGCAATTCTACTGTTATGTACAAGCCGGCAACTAAAGTATATTAAAATATTACTTCGAAAAATTAATTTCTTCCTCAAGCAATCAAGTGTTAAGATATTGTATTGTCGAATCCACATAGCCAATAACAACAAATTTGGCAAATTTCCAAAACATCATGGGATTTACAAATCTAGATGTCTGCAATGACCTTCAAAAAGCATGCCATATTAACATATTGCATACAGAGGAAAACTCCCCGCCTAATCGCTGGTTGCGATCAACCATTCATTGATTACATTTTTCCTTATTTATAAATAGTATGTTCAACGAGGCACTCTGCAAAAGTATTGATGTGGAATATCTTGCTCATAATATTGCAATCAACACCTTGCTGAATTATGCCTGCAAAAGTTAAACCACGCAAAACACAGATTTTAGGTCCACAAACTTTGATATTGCAACACATAGGATGCATAAGATCGTAGATGAACTTCAATTTAGAGTAGCCAGGATTATAATTCCCAGCCACCAACAGAAACAAACATCTATTCTTGAACATGAAGATCAACATAAATGTTACAGTTCAGACCTAAGTAATGGTTTTGGTTGGTTTAGCAGATTATGTTGCTGATCATCCATATCGAGTATAACTAGCAGATTAGAATCAGTTGCTAGCTCACTGGCAGTTCGTGGTAAATTATCGAAAAGCTCCTTGAGACCCCGCTTGAAAGGAGACATGACATTATGATCAGGATCAATGCTCAAGCAAGAGTTTTCTAAGCCACACAAATTACAATAAACATCTTGAAGTACATAGGAAAAATACTGTTACACTTGGAAGCGCACTACGGTTTTTTACTGAAAATTCAAGCTGATCCTGCAAGTTGTTGAACAAATAGTCATTGAGTGGAGAACCCAGGAGCTATGGATAGACAAGGATAATATAAAGATACAAGAAAATATTGTAATGCAGAACAATTGACAAGCAAGGAACATTCAACCTTCCCTTCTGAACCAACCCCACGCAATCAAAACCAAGGTGATTGACAGACCAAAAGGGAAGGAGAAGAGCAATATTCTGCTTCCATAACTCCATCTGACCAAAAGAGATACTTCCGTCTACATTCTCACGTCTAAATTTTCAGAAAAATCTTCAAATCACGTGTACAATTTTCAATCTTTGATAACTTTGCGGATAACAATTCACTAATCAAGACACGAGAATTGTAAAGCATAAAGGAAGCATGAAAAAAACATGAGATGCTATTTGCAGTTCAAAGCATCAGGCACTTTTACATTTTTGCCACCAACAAAGTTGCACAAGTACAACACGCCCATATTTGCAAGATCCTATCAGCAAAATGTTGTATCAGCTGTAACTTACCAAGCGAAAAGGGGATCAAACTGAATAGCAATTATCAAAAAGAAAAGGATTATTAAAAGCAGGATTTCTATGTACCTGTTTCTGCTCCAAAGATAGAATCTTTCCGTCCTGCACCACAGAAAAAGAAATATTGAGTTATATTGAATCATATGAATGAATAACATATAAGAAAGCCAATGCTAGCAAAGGCAATCAAAAGCATCATGATATGAAACATACCAAACCATAAACCATGCTCTGCAGCTAGTACAACTCGGAATTAATTTGTGAAAGATTTTCATTAGCAGTGTTAACCTGTATAAACAGAAAAGCCATCAACCAATCAGCTCAATCTGTTGTTGAAGCCAATACTCTATAAGGCTTACAGTTGAAAGATATAAATAAATCAGAATTTCCCCCTTTTTTTGTGGATGAATGAGGGAAATTATCTTACATCATTTTGAATAGCTTTGGAGATCTCCTTTTGAGTATCCATTTTATCATCCAAAAGCTGAATTCTTTGTGTTAAATGCGTCTTTGCAGCCTAGCTGGAAACAAAAGAGACAAATTTAGAAGCTGTAACACACAGCATGAATGCATAAATGCACACAAAGAAACATGAATCTAAATGATTCTAACACAACCCGATTCTTTAAAGCGATTTAACAAATTATTTTTCTGTTCCAAAATATTTAGAAATAAACAACCAACAATTATAAACTAAACGCTAACCTTTTTTCCAAAATGAGGAAAAAATAAATTGACAAGTTTCTTTCACAATGCCACTTACAGATAGAGCCTGGGATACTTGTTCCAGATGTTTTGTCAAATTTGAAACAGCATTTGCCATGTTACGTTTCGTAACATACATAAGATCTGAAAATTTTAGACCCTTGGCAAGATAAAGGGAAAAAAAATAATTAGTGCCAAAAAGCCCTAATTTTTAGAAAGACAAATTAACTTATAAGCAAACGAACACAGAAAGGAAGACAATACATCCTAAAAAGTAACAAAACACAAAACCATGCTGTTTTTAAATTCAACACCTTCCACCACATGTATCCATAACCCAATGCACCCACTGCAGCCGCAGGAACAATTAGCCCACTTAAGTTACCTATATCAAGCAAGAACAGCAATTTAGAACACAATACGAAATTCAACCTCATTCACAAAGAAACATATGAGGCGGCATATACTCATTTGGCCGTTCCCATTGACAACAGTAATTTGTCGGCCCCTAGACGCTTCTCTAATTTCCATCGCCAATCGCTTAACCTGTAGTAAATTCCAACCCGTCGCGTTATTGAGCTAACACAGTCAAAATAACAGAAACAACGCTTCAATGATCATTCAACAAATCCAAATCTGCATATTCACCTGCTGGGCAATAGCATCATAGGAGTCGGAATCCCCATCTTGCCCCTTCTTGTTCAGAAATTTCTGTCAAATACACAAACAAAACAAGTAATTCAAATCCACTCTCCAAACTGACACGTTTAAGCTCCGATGAAATAATTAACAACCAAAGTACCTGAAGTTCAGAAAAAAACCTCAGATAATTTCCGTTTTTCATGAGGATAGTACCGGTGTAATCTGCAATGTACACAGCGAAGAAAAATCAAAACAAATTTTTCTTAAAAAAAAAGAAAATTGGAGATATGCGTAAAGATGAATGAGGTGTTACCTGAACCGGCCAGGATGAGGATCCTGGATAATCCGATTCCGGTTTGCATAGCCATGGCTGATCCGGTCAATTCGGAACCCTAACCGGGAAATCTGATCAAGTGATTAGAGAAAGAAAGAGGAGGATGATGCTATGATCAGTGTGTGTGAGTTACGCATATAGTTTAGTGTATTTGATGGGCCTGATTTGGTCTGACAGACTTAATGGGCCCATTGGAGTAAGCCCAATAAATTGTTAATGCATAGGAGTTTTGCCTTGCATGTTTCTGTTAAACGCGTCGTATAATAGGAGATGGTGTTCTTCAACGCTGTGGATTGAGGCAGACGACCAACTTGCTTCTTGAGCTATTAGTCGTTCAAAAAGCACTTGCCGTTTTAAGTATCGTGAACTAAGTCGTCTTTTCAATCCAGCAAATAACTGTCCGTCTTATGTGGATGTAGAAATCCAATGATCTGTCGTCTATTTGAATCATCAATTTCTTTAGTTCATATAGAGAAACGACTTGTGGAGTGGTACATAGATAGATGAGTAGCAAGCGACCGCCAATTTACTCGCAATCTGTTGGTAAAGGACAAGCTGTCTTAACATTTAACGAACAATCAGTTTCTGCAGCAGGAATGTTCAATGGACCTGTAAATAAACTTCTTGTCAGAGTTTTTTAAGCGAACTTCTTGTTGTTAAAACACGGAATAAGGAAAGACACGATTCTAATTACATCAGCTCAACAAGAGTTAGACCATGCTTATAAAGGCAGTTTCAAAGATCTACGCAAAAAAAATTAAGTGTAGCTCTACTCTTTAAGGTCTTCAGTCTTCAAACCAATCATCTGATTGGTTTTTCTACGAGCACAAGTTCTCGAATTATGTCCTTTTTGTCGACACAATCTGCAAGAGTATCTCCTCCGTTGAGAAACCGAGGAATTTTTGTTTCTGTCATGACCATCCGGTCTTGATCCAGTCACTTGAGGGCATGTCCTGCTATTATGACCTCTTTGACGACAGATTTTGCAGCGGTGATGTTTTATGATTCTACCATTGCGATTGCTTGTTGTTAACTTTGGACATGTTCTTCTGTTATGGCCTTTTTCTCCACATAAGCGGCATCTGAAATGCCTGTCTATCGAACTGTTCTTCAGTTCTGGGCAATAGAATTTCCTATGCCCTTCACGTCCACAGTGTCTACAGAAGAATTTACTCCTGCAAAGGGAAAATTGGTTAATATCAAGTCAGTGAGTAACCTTCAAACATGATATAAAGAACACTCATCACTCGACGAAACATATACGAGAATTTTATCCAATTAATTCTAGAGACAAGAAAATTAGTTCCAAATAACAACTATGGCAGAAAGTTAAAAAAT
>CAODLS011965711.1:0-14923 GCA_948243855.1 Flueggea neowawraea
TAAAAAAAATCAAATTTATTTAATTTCCAAAACTTGCTGGATGAAAATTGATACCTCGAATTCAGGTGGAGGCCAATATCTGATAATAACATCATGAGTTGGAAGTGGAAATTGGGGTAGTTTCTACCAGGGAGTCAGGGGAGAGAGAAGAAAGCAGGAAGGAAAAGTATCAATATCATTAATAGTACAAACAACAATAACAATAATAGGACAATAAGTCAAGATATCGGATTTTACAATTGGATCTATGAATATGAACATCAATTCTTGTTACCAAAAATTTATGCAAATATGAATTTTCAAATTTTTCCCCCTTCAGTTGTTAAACAATATGAAACAATATGAAACTTGCATCTCTCAACTTACTGAGTCCATTTATCAAATTTATGTCAGTGTAGAAAATAACAGAAAATGACAACACTCATATCCGCATAAATTGCATTTAAGAGGAGCTTTTTCTTTCAATGTAAATAACCCTTCATGATTTTGGTACAATCTACATATTTTTTTTTCTTTTTTTTTGTTGCTTTTCACAATTATGTATCTTGTGTATACAAATTCAATAAAGAAACACAGATCATTCATTTGATTATATTAAAGAACTTCTTAACTTATGTAATTTGGGAGTTCACTCATGCTTTTCTAGTGTTCATTTTAGAGAATCAAAATTCTTTTGTGCTTTCCATTTCTGAGCAAAACTTGTTTCTATTTCCATTTGAAAAGATGGAAATCAGATTCAGACCTAAGAAGTTTCAGGTTGTTGATTTAAGCCATGAGATTCATATAGAAACTTACCTCGTTGGGATGAGCACCCCACAAGAAAACACGCATTCGGAATTGTGGAAGGCCGTAACAGCCAGCTGCCATGGTACCAAGCCTTGCTTGATAGTTCATACCAACCAAACGACTCAGTGCATATCTTGCCAGAGAAGCCTTGTCAAACCTCAGAATATCAAGCACATTTTCCATTATCACAAATTTAGGTTTTAAATACTGCACTATGTCCATGAATACTATAATCTGGCGATTTCTTTCATCAGCCAGCGGAGAATCCACATTTCTAAAGCGATTATATCCACTAATCCCTTGACATGGAGGACCTCCACAAATGACGTCAACATCACCCTGAAGTGTTTCAATTCAATAGGATAAGATTCACAGAAAAATGAACGACCATTTGACTTAACATCAATAATGTAAAGCTTACAGGAAGTGGCAAGATCTTGGATTCAAACCCATTTCTCACAAAGTCTCGTATACATTCCTGGCAATTACTAACAAATTTAATATGAATTAATAATCATGTACTAGTTATGAGGTACCCATCTAATTGCTGCAACCTATATTAAGACTGAAGTAACCATATCATAATTCGAAAGCATACCTTAAGCCATCGGCTGGTTCCCATGTATCATCACTGATACTGTAGCCCTTCCAATGCACCTAATAAAAAAGCTATGAGTAGAAAATCATCTTCATCAAACTACAATTTCAAACAAAAGTCAATGAATATGAACTGAAACAGAAGATGCTTTGAAGAAAATGATTAACAAAGTAAACGGCAAACATCAAAAGCTTGGATTTCAAGCATCAAATGGTTGTCCAACCAATTAAAAATTCATAAATTTCATATTTTCACAATTGCAAAATTAAACTGGAATAAGCAATGTCCGGTCACTTCAAAATAGCAAAAGAGAACTATAATACCACAAGTAATGAAATCCATACAAATACAGATGTACGTATAAGGTTTAAGGATTATTTCATTGATAGCTTAAGTCTAACACACTAGAAGCAAACACAGAAAGATGGTGCATATACTTATTGACATCTAATAAACGGAAGGCGATTCAGGCAGAAAATGAACTATTTATCATAAATGAGATACCCACTTGCTGACATTCAGTTCACTACATGGTTCTTTTTGTGTTAAAAATAGATTGTACATTACAATTTATGACAAAGCAACGAAACAATTTCCAAAGAACCAAGGTGTTTTGCTGTATGAACACAGATATTGTTGATAAACAGTGAAAGCTTTATCAAAAGCAAGATTTCTTGTATAGAATCGGGGATTTGTTAAAGAATATATGCAATCAAAAATTTTCCAACTTTAAGAATACCATTAAGCTTAGTGGCAAAACCAGGACAATGCTTGTTGAGAGGGATCGATTACTAAATTGTTAAAACCAATAGGAAATCGTCCAGAAGAATTGTTTCCTTCTCTAGAGTAAAAATTATGCACATTAATGCGTCAAAAGCTAAAAGAGAGTTTTGAGGATCAAAATTTCAGATGATAAGATAGGTAGGTATATGATTTTTCTTGAGACGGCAAAACATCAGTAAAAAATTAAGATGACATTTTTCCGTCATTGAGGATAACAATTGCCAAAAAAAAATAACAAAGATATCCCAATTTTCCCAGTATATATGCCCTCAAATATTATAAACTCAAATTAAAATGAGTAAGTCACTCTTTGCTCTTTCTAGAACATGAACTGCAAAGAAAAGCGCAAAACGGATGCTTGAACAGAAACATCAACAATCACAATCACATAGGCACTACAGGTTTCCTTTTACATTTTTCTCAAGTAATCAAGTTTATATGATTCCTTGTGCCTGTACTTTCAAACTTTAAAAGTTTATCACATGGGTCGCATTCCCTTGTTTGGTTTCCTTTCAGCAACTTCAGTAGCATGAATAGTTAATTAAAAAAAACATCCAGAACTAAGTAAGCTCCATAAGCACACAATCCAGACAGAAAGCATGCCCTCCAAAAACATAGCGCCAAAGATGAGCTCAAAATACAGTAACGGTGAGCTCAGAAAAAATGATCCATTACAGATAATACACCAGAAGCAGGTCATTAAGAGCTAAAAAATTCCATTTAATGACATACAATGTAGTCCAAACATAAATGAATTCGCAATGCCAATAAAAGATTGTTTGTTTTTCTACTTCAACTCTCCCTTTCAAAAAGAATAATCATATTTTTTATTATTTCTATTTGTTAACTTGGAAAAATCATAATCCTTTAAGAAACAAAATGTAAAAGGGATCTTCAGTAGCTGACTGAAATAGAATTCCTAGCTTTATGTTTGTTAAATTTTGATAAATTCCTTGCTTCCTCCACTTTCCCAAGTTGTGGAATATAGCATTCTATATGTTTTATTTAGTTGATATCATAAGTCATAATGGTATAGCTTCTAGTTAAAGATGATGATAGAAGGGCAGAACAATCTCGCCTTTGTAGCACACAAGCCATGCATCAGACCAATAGAAATGACTTTTTCCATTAAGTACCTTGAAATTTAGTCCACGCTTTCCTGTCTTTGCAGGATCCCCATAACAGATATCAACTATTCTTGAAACTTCAAATTCACCAGGTTCCACGTCATCTTCACTTTCAGAATCTTCACTTTCTTGACCAACATTAGATGCCATTGATTTTGAATAGTGTGAACTGTCTACTTCATTTATTGCATACAGTTTGCATAGCTTTTCCCATTCCTTCAACAATGCAAGCAAATCCTCAGCAGCTTCATTCCTAACCTACATAAGATGGCATCCACATTTCAATCAATTCAGCAATTCGGCAACTTGAAGATTACAAGCTAGCCATCAGGATACACACATGGGCTTCTGGATGATTCAGCTTCAAGCTGTCACATGCAGACTTATCACTGTCAAGGGCCCATCTCTACAAAGCACAATGTAGACACATGTTGAACAGAACTTAGGGTCGGATTATGAAAAAATCAAAAACCAAACTTGTCGATAGAAAAATTACCGTCACAAGGTCAACACAAGAGACTTTTGCACCAAGGCATAATCCAGTTGACATTCCACCACAACCAGAAAAAATATCTAATAACGCCAATTTAGTTTTATAACTTTCTGAAATGGCCATAGATTCCATTGAGTTATTATTTGATGCTGCAGAAATAGCCTCAACCAATTCAGGCAATGATGAACGATCAAATGAACTACCTGAATAAACAGAAAATCAAGCATAAAGCTCAAGGAATTGTCTTCTGGAATGAACGTGAAAGAAACACTATTTGCCATGTCCTTCTATTCAAAGCTGTCGAATTGATAAATTAACAGTTCTTCGAATATTGGCAGTTGGCACACATGAAGTAAAAAAATATTGACAATTGCAGAACAGCATGAATACAGCACAATGACACAGATTTATTCAGAGTTGGAGTCGATGCGTCAGAAACAAAAATAAGAGACCATAACTATGCAAATATTTTACCCAAGTAAAAGCAGATTAGAAGAAAAATTGCTGGATGACAGGGAAAAAAGTGAATGATGAATGAAATTTCCTAGCGAACAGTGGTCATGGATAATAAAGTATAATAGAGGAAAATATATAATATTACTTAATATAGGAACGGGAGAAGAATATTAGGTGTGAAAAACACTTCAGAGCAGCAATAAACAATATTTTCAATACAAGGCCTGCTTGTTATTGTTATTATTCCTTCAACACTAGTGCACAAAATTTGAAACCAAAAGCTTCAGAATGACAAACTGATATTGCCATTTCTTTGCATCATAAGAACATGACAATGCTGGAGTAACATATATTGGAAAGTTTACAGAAGACAGAAATAATGGGTGGAAGGTCATAAAATCGAAATGATATTGCAGAACAGACACTTTCTTTTTTCCTACAGAAATCTTATAAAGTGATAAGGCAATGCCCAAATAGTAAGTAGCCATAACCAGATGGAAATGTGCATTATTATTTATGGACAATCCACTATCCAACCAATTGACGCAACAAATTTTTGCTGTCAAAGATAAATGGTTAAATAAATAAAGAACAAAGTAACCACTAATGGCTTATTTTTATTGATCCTAAAGGAGGAAAAAAGCACGAAAAGAAAGACTAGCAAATAATGGGTTTTAGAAATTTGCTGCAGGACCTGTTATAGATAATTAATTATGCATCACTAAGATTAGTCATTGCACATTTGCTATAAATAGCTGTTGAATTACCAATGTTAATGTTTGCAATTTTAATCTTACAGAACATTGATTCAGTAAATCTTTTTTTGCTGTATCTAATTTCCTCTTATCTAGGTTTTCCTTGACAAATAGTAAAAGTTATTGTTAAGTTGTTTAAAATCTATGTATAGAGAGAGACTTGTAAATATAAAGTTTGTGCCTCGGAAACATCATTATATCTAGAATTTTATCTCTCTCATTGACTTTCTACAAGTTATTGAACTCAGATCTGATTTCTACTACAACTACGTGGCCATCATGCTTGTTCTCCGGTGACAACCAACCATTTCAAGTACCATCACAAATTGATAACCATTTCAACTGCCATCGCAAATTGATAATGTACAAAGCACGTCAAGGTCTAATACAAAATATTGTGGAATGCAATTTTGTGAACACCAAATCAACATGCATCAGTACACTACAACTAGAAAATGTGACTGCAAAATGTTTTGAATTCCTAATATTTCAAGATGCTCTGTTTCGCTAATCATTGATTAGCTTCTCCTTTTTCACATTTTCATAAAACTTGCACATTTTTCACTGATGGAGTTTTCCAAATTAAAATAAGTTTGGATCATCCATATCAAGTTGGTCAAGATTTACTTGAAAAGGCTTGTTTCTGAAGATGAGCAAAATCCTTCAAGTTGTTTCTGATTAAATCCAGGCATTGTGCACATTTTATCTTCAGTTATTTCCCATTATGGTTTCAAACAGTATGACTCAGCCAAAGGGCATATTCTGTCACATTGTTGACAGATTCCTTACCTCCTATTATCATTTGTCACATAAAATGCCACAACCTCAATGGCAACATAAATACACTATGAGCAATATAATACTTACCAGTCGACAAGGTCCGAAATGTGGAATAATCTACACAGTACTCCATATCAAAATAGAAGTCATAAGATCGATGCGAATGTGGCTTTAGCTTTATCTGAAACAAGTCAAAAGTATTATCTAACCAATGTAAGAGGCAAAATTCATTAATCAAATAAGGAGATGAATGAACGTGAAACTCATCATGCAAACTATAGAAATGCGTATATACATACAACTCAAAAGTCAAAATTTTTTATCTAAAACAAGCTGAAAATCAGACAGAAAGCTTACCTTAGGAGATTTTTGTACAACATTCACTTTCGAAATAATGCAATCTATTGGATTGTCATTCATTACTGTGGAAAAAAATAAACGCTTTTTATTGTGATGTGCAGCGGCTTCTTTCATAACCTGAGGTAACATATGCAGAGAGAGATCAAGAAATTCAGATTCACATCATGAATTCACATAAGAGAGTCAGCAAATCTTATCTACTCACAGTATCTTCAGCTCTATAAAACCACTGGACCCTGAAGTAGTCTCCTTGGTCTGTTGTTCTAAAGAACTCCACAATTCTACCAATATGTTTTTCTTTTCCTTCACCCTGCAGTTATATATTAGAATACAGAAGGTTTCATTATACTGCAAGTTCTATCAAATAAGAAAATAAAAATTTCAAACAAAAAGGTTTATTTTGAAGTTATTTTTCTTGCTCTTGATGTAACAAAAGTTTTAAAGGAACACACAAATTCAAAAAGAAAAATATGACAAAATTCACACAACCCTTAAGCTCAACACTTAATAATGTTCTCAATTGATGACAAACTAATTAACCACCAGAGTGGACGAATTTAGAGTTGGTAATTTGTCATATTTTTAATGGTATCTTCAATGATAAACCATAAGACATTGTCATCAAACACCAATTTGCTTACCAGGCAAACTAAATTTTCATTCCACATCTCTCTTCAGTGACAGCTTACCCTACATCTGATGCTGTCAATGCAGCCTCAGTAAACACCAATTAATCAAATAAAATATCTACAAATCGTTGACCCAATCAACATTTAGCTTGCTAAATCTTGAACATTTCTTATTAAAAAAATCCTCTGTTTGACTTCAATGCTTAAATTTTCATATTTCAATGTTACCTTTTATTCCAGAATTTTTTGCTTACTTTTTTGTAAGCAAAATTAAGAAAACTCACTCATCCTGTACATATGCAGCTAGGTTAGTGTGTACATGTACCTAAGAGATTTTTCAAGTAACAGCTGTGCCCTTTTAATGCCTGCCATTTGGCAAAAGGCACTTGGCCTGGGCTTGCCACTTTGGAAGCGCCTCACCCAAGGAGTGTTAAGCTGCTGGGGCATTGCCTTGCCTCACCTCCCTTGGGTGCCTAGCCTAGTGTTTGCAGCACTTTCAATAACACTGTATGAAACAAAGGGCATAGTCCCCCAACGATATAAATCAAAGAAAATTAACATTCAGAATTCAAATGGAATTATGGAACTCAATTAGTTCCTCAAAACAATCACTCAATTCCCAGAAACAATCAGTTTCTTCCTTCAATTTGATCTTTTTTTTTCCACGCTATCATCCCCCTCCCCCCTTCCCAAACACACACACTCACAAAAGAGCATATTACAGGACAAGGGTGAGTATAGCATAAACTTGGGAAATGAGTTTTAAGCTATTTAGCCTTATAATTACATCAACCAAAATTGCAAATCAAAAAACTTGTGGAAAAGGGTGTGTACAGCATAATCTTATGTAATGAGCTTCAATTTATTTAGCATATCAACCAATATCGCAATTTGCAAACAAAAAAAAAGGTTCTTATAGATAAATATATGGCAAACATAAAAAACAAAAAAGGGTCAAGTTTTTTGTGTAAGGAGAACTATGCTTTTGGACACAATGCAAGAAGCAGCTCTTCACACTCACTATTCTGATAAAGGTGCTTTTATAAGGAAGCAATATAGGTGCAAGAAAAGTGTAAGCTAAAGGAGTTGCATGGCTCACTATAAAATTTATTTGTTATTTACATTTCTAATATTAGACTTTTTTCTTTCATAAGGTTTCTTATTTCATTAGCCATTCTGTTAGGACTCCTAATTTGGGAGGTTGGTTGTTATCCATAAGCCTACAAGGCTATTACTCAATAAAGAAGACTATTACTCAATAAACAAAGAAAAAAATTTATCTCAAATGATCTCAAGGAAAGAACTATATCAGGGACACATCTTCTTTATTAGTTTCCATTGTAGGTACTATTAGGAAGGAAACAAACACACAGCAAGGCAAAAGAAAGGAATTTCTCATGTCTTAACATGTGATTAGATCCTATTCAAGGGTTCCCAATGTAACAGTAACTCAAATAAGAAATCAACAAAGAAAAATAGAGATCAATAGCAGAGATCCCTTTTAATTGATATCAGAAAAATGGCAGATAGCGGTAACCAAAAGGACACTTTTGAGAGGTGCCTTCTCTCCCCCCAAATTCCCTGTTGGAAGCTGCATATTAGGGAAAGTCAACAGAGGAATTATTGCCTAGAAGTCAGTCCCAGAAATCAGCAAAAATTAGTCCTGTAAATTAGTTTTTACTTACATTTTGTATAGCTATAGTTTCCTAGTTTAGCTACACTACTACACTATATATGTATGCGCCTATGTATTAGAAACACAGAGGAATAATACAATCATACCAGCATTCGTTCATATTTCTCTGGATTCCCACTACACAATCACAAAAAGCATAACCACTCTCCAGCACCCCTGCCCAAAATATACCCGACAATACTGACAATCATAAACACCTTGCCACATCAGCAAGGAAAAGTAACACTAACAAACACAGCAGCAAAAACAGAAACAAAACAAATAAAATGACTCAATAACTTGGCCCTGACATCAACTAGTGAATTCAATTTCCCACAAGACCTGCAGCTGGACTCCTCTTTTTCTTATTCTTTCTGGTGTAATGGAAATGGACCTGGGGCCTAACATTTCCCCCCTATAACTTTCACCTTGTCCACAAGGTGGAAGGAAGGAAATTATTGTTCAAGGAGCTCATATGGTTCCCATGAATCCTCAAAATCCAGAAGACCTTTCCAGCGGATCAACACTTCAGTTCCAGCCTTCTGACCAGCACCAGATTGCATATCCAAGACAGACTCGGGTTCCACTTTCCTCTCCAAATCAGCCTGAAGCATAGGAGGAATGTCCTGGCATGGCTGTCAACTCCAATGGCTGCCTTTAAGTTACAAACATGAAACACAGGGTGTTGGAAGCTGTTGCAGGTAATTCAATTTTATAAGCAACTGCTCCAATTTTCTGCACCACTACATACGGCCCAAAATATCGAGGAGACAATTTTTCATTGGCCCTTTTCGCAAGAGATCTAGTGCAATAAGGCTGAATCTTCAAATATACCAAGTCCCCCACCTGGAAATTGACGTCTCAACAATGCTGGTCTGCTTGTTTCTTCATCCGGACCTGAGCTAAACCCAATTGCAAGGGCATTTCCTTCAACATTAAATCCCTTCCTTGAGTTGTTCCTCAACAACTGAATTGAAAGAACCAGAAGTAGAATAGGGCAGCAAGGGAGGTGGTTCTCACCAATTAACTACTTTGAATGCAGTGAGTTTAGTTGTGGTATGAAATGTGGTATTGTACCAATACTCGCACCAATGCAGCCATCTAGTCCATGTCCTTGGTTGAGTTTGAACAAAGCATCTCAAATAATTCTCCAAACATCTGTTAACCACCTCGGTTTGTCTGTCAGTTTGAGGGTGGTAAGTCGTGCTTCGCTTCAGCTTGGTTTGCTGCAACCGAGAGACTTCTGTCCAAAATGAGCTCATGAAAATCTTGTGCTGGTCCAACACGATAGACTGGGAAACCCGTGAAGTGTCACAGCATTGTTCACAAAAATTTCAGTAATGTCAACAGCTGAATAAGGGTGTTTCAAGGCGAGAAAATGCACATATTTACTAACTAAACCCATCAACTACCACCAAAATAGCACCAAAATCAAGACTATCTCCACCAAACAAGGAAGCAAATCGGTTACAGAATATGCTAACCTTCTTAAAGGTCTATGGCAGGAGTTGGATCATTATCGATGTACAGAGATGTGCACTGAAGATGCAGTAAAGAATTTTTTCTAGAAGGACTGAATTTATGATTTTCTTGTTGGCCTTAAAACTGAATTTGATCAGTTTAGGGTTTAGATTTTGGGAAAACAAGAGTTGTCTTCCCTTAATGAGGCTATTTCTATTGTTGTGAGTGAGGAAAGTGGAATGATCACTGATGGAGCAAATAATCATGGGTCAAAGTTGGAGAGGCCACAAAATAATGAGAATGGGAAGGCAGAACTGTACAAAATATCAAGTGGGGATCCTCGAGACCATCTGTGGTGTACTTATTTTAAGAAAAGGAGAAGTGCTGGAAATTGCATGGAAAGCCTTCTACATAAAGAATGGGGATATAAGGACAAACAGCAAAGAAATCAAGGGCAAGTGCATTTTACAACCACTCACCAATTAGAAGAAAAAGCTCAAAGACAGAAAGATCTTAGTCTAGAGGACATTGAGAGGCTTGAAGATGTACTGGTAACTCTAAAAAATCCTAAATCCACAGCTACTTCCTCATTGGCACATTCAAGTAGATTTCCTTCTTCACTTGGTTTAAATGCCTCAGATAAAATATTTGCAAACTCCTGTGACTATGGATTTGGGAGCCACAAATCATATGACCTACTCTTCTCATAAATTCAGTTCTTATGTCCCATGTCCTAGTAATAGGAAATAGTTACTGCAGATGGTTCATTAACCACAGTAGAAGGTGTTGGAGATATCAAATTGAGCTCCTCACTTATTTTGAAAAATGTCCTTCATTAACTACAGTTGTCTGCCAACCTTGTGTCCATTAATAAACTCTGTGTTTAGGATGCAAAGTAATACTTTTTCCCACTCATTGTGTGTTTCAGGACCAGGGTTCGGGAATGATGATTGGACTTGCTAAGGAGAAGGATGGATTGTAGTACCTTGAAGCACTTGAAAACCTAAGCATTAACAAGGGTATATCACTACTTTCAGAGCATTCTCCTACCAATAAAAATAAAATATGGCTTCACCATCACTTGGACATCCTTCCTTTGGGCTCTTAAATTATGTTTCCCTCTTTATCAAAGGGTTATAGAGTGAGCACTTTCATTGTGGTGTATGTGAACTAGCAAAACAGACGTGTAAGCTTTCCAAACTGTAATGAAAGAAGCTCTTCTCCTTTTGCATTAATTCACAGTGACATTTGGGGCCCATTCACAATTCCAAATATTTCTGGTGCTAGGTGGTTTGTTTCTTTCATTGATGATTGTACAAGAGTCACTTGGATATTCTTATTGAAATCCAAATCTAATGTGAGTAGTGTCCTCCCAAATTTCCATAACATGATCAAAACACAGTTTGGAGCTCGCATCAAAATGTTTAGGTCAGACAATGCAAAAGACTATTTCAACCAAATGTTGTTGCTACATTTCCAGCAAGAAGGGATAATCCATGAATCAACTTGTATCAATACTCCACAATAGAATGGAGTAGCAGAAAGAAAACATGGCAACCTACTTGGCAGAACCCGTGCATTTTTGTTTCAAAATAATGTACCGAAACAGTATTGCGGGAATTTCTTCGTATAGCCACATCTCACAAACAGATTACAGAGTTGTTTCGCTCGAGTTGGGCAAACTACAAAGTTTGACAAAGTTGGTATTTCCTTCATCCTATCATCCTCAATCGAATGGGCAAACAATAGTGGCCAATCACATGATTTAGATGTACCATTATTGTTGGTTCAGTAGGTACAACACTTCATTCCATTCTGTTTTTCCTAGCTACTCCCTTTCAGTTAGTGTATGTATGGTCCCCTTTTGCCTTCTTTCTTACTCAGTCTTTGCCAAAATGCTAGAATTTGTACTCATGTATTTGGCTTAACTAGTAAACCCTTGACCTATCAAAGCTCATGAATAAAGTATTCCAACCATTCCTCAAAAAATTCATTTTGGTCCTTTTTAACTATATTTTGGTACATAGAAATTCTATGTTAAAACATAAAAGAACATTTGCAATAGGTCTCGTCATTGTTACAGTAAAACAGTTTATTTGCCAAAATAAGTAAATGCAATGCTAGAGTTATTATAATTGATTATTTAGGCTACACTATTAGTGCTAAAAGAGAATCTCCAAATCCAAAGTGTTAAGAGGAGTCGCTATTCGCTTTGCCATTTTGTTGCATTCTAGGTTCACTTTAGATGTTTGTTTGAGTCTAGATGTATAATTTTCTAAGAATTTTTCTAAGAGACCAATTGTACTACTTGGATTAACATTATTTGCTTGTTCACTTCTTTGTGGATAGGATGAATAAAACAAGGTTTACCTATCAAAAGAAAAAGTGTTAAAACTGTTACACTGCTCAGTGTAAGAGGTCTCCTGTGTTTCAAAGTTGGAAGAAATCATCCTCTTATAGCAGGCCTTTTGAGATGGAGTTAGGCCCATTTTCAAGATGGCACCAAAGCTACCCTAATAAGCCTCCTTTCTCAAGTGTCAACAAGACTTTTCACCTAGTTATTAAATTTTGTTCATCCACTAGGCTCTCAGACTATCACCCATCCAGACTTTAATCTTCACCATTAGATCATATGAATAAAGCATGAGCTTACACTAAAACTACTTCACACAATTAACCCACCTCTTTATTATCACAAAGCAAATTAAAAGCAAATTCCAATGTTTAAACCTACTCAATCCTCACAGTTTTGCCTCATCTCACCGCCATGTCTTACTGCTACAACGATTGCACACTGCTCTCTCATGTTCTTTTTTTATATGTTTTCTACTATTTATTTGTATTTTCTTATTTATTCTTTTCTGCTCTCTTTTGAAGGAATTTTTCTTGTATCTAGTTTTTTTTCCCCTTTTCTCTCTCACTCTCTTCTAAGCCATAAGGAGGTTCTATTTTCCATTTTTTTTTCTCACTCTCTCTTAAGTCCTAAAGCATTCTTTTCTTTATACCTAGTTCTTTGAATCCATTCCTCTCTCACTCTCTTCTAAGTTGTAATGACTCCATTGTTTTCAAATTAAATTTTTTTTTTCTCTCCTAAGTCCTGAAGCATTCTTTTTTTCCCTTTCCTAAGATAAAAGACAAGAGATGGAGATGCAAAATCTCACAAATAATGAAAAATTCTGGATAAGTGAATAGGAGGATTAGAGTACTAAGTCATACAAGTATTATGGTTGATATGCTTAGTAATTAATTGAAATCGACTAAAACCATAACAAAAACATCACCTCACTAAAATATTTATGAAGACCTAATTCAACTATAATTTTTAGTTCATATTATGTCAACTGACCAAAATGGTGCAATAATTTCTGGCCACCAACTATACAATCACAATATAACGCTGGTAAAATTAAAAGCATGTGAAAGATCATTGCAGTATCTAAAAAGTATACACACGATTTTTGAATTCCTATAAAGATAAGTATATTTACCTTTATATATGCACAGTCTCCAAGCTTGAAGCTGGAACCCTCAATATCAGCTTGAGTGTAATGGCATTCCACATTCCAAACAATCTTATCTTCATCATCATCACTTGAATGGTATTGATAGACGAGATTAGAAGCAATGAATATAGTAATACAATAAGTTAGTTAAAATCAAAAAAAAAAAAAGAAACAAGCAATCAAACAGATAGTTACTGCTTACTCTATGGGTTTTTGTCTTCTATGATTAGTTTTTTGATTCTGCAGATTTTAGGACATCAAAAATCAGTAATCTGCTTTTCCTCTAGATTAATCAAAAAAATGGTACAAAACAAAATCATAATGATGATGTAGATAACATCTCATTCCAAGGATAAAGTAAGAAAGCAATTCTCTACAATCAAGTTGGTACTCAGTTACATCACCTTCGAAGGAAGTATGCATAACAGCACAATAATAACTATTTCATCCTATAGCAAGAATGCTATTTGAATTTAGGATCTCCAACATTTTCACTCCATTCAATCATATTATATGATAATTGCACATCATTTTCCCTTCTTTCAGGAATCTAGAGCCCAAGACCTCTTCTTCGTAAAAGAAAAGGGGGAAATACCTATAGGTAACTTAGTTATAATTTGATACCTCATTCAGTCTCACACTTCTAACAACCACTTTATTAAGTATCTGGTCTCATTTGGTCAATTAAACATAACTATAATGAAAAGAGTGCATTTGCTGTTATTCTTTCTTTACTTTTTCTCACCATTTTCTGCCAATTTAACATCACAAGTCAAAAGATCATCTTTGATAACACATCTAACCTATATTTATAAACAGCAAAAGGCATATGAACTAATATAGATAAAGTATAGTGAGATGCTAAGGTGAATACCAAATAAGTTTTGCAAATGCCACATAGAAAAATTCAATTTTCATCATATTACTAAAGCCATTTTACTTTATATGGTACAATTAAATATACCTCTCACCCCTGAGATAGAGAACATTAAATGATAGCATTAACAAAAATTAGCATGAGAGCAACCATTATAAAAAGAATGGTTGAACTGTCATTTCCTAAATCATCCTCCAAATTTTCATCCTTGGGATCCCTAAAGTTTAAAAATTCAAGATCTCAAAGTGGCTGAACAATATGTACTGATCAAACAGACCCATCAACGTATTAGGATATGCAAAACAAATGGACCATGGTTACATAATAAACTTAACTAAGAAAAGAAAACAAGGGAAACAGAAGAATAGATTCATCACCTTCATTTCATACCGCCAACGCCACCTTTCTTGAGCTTCATCATCAGGCACAGGATCTCCAACTAGGCAACAAACACTTTTTTTCTTCTGTTTCTTGCCAGAAATGGATTGACTTGTCTTCGCATGTGAGCATTCTTCAACTAATATTTTTGAAGATTGCTTCTCAACTGAATCAGGTAACTCAATCAAAGCATTTTTCATTTCATCATCTTCAATATCAATAGAGGAATTAGTTGCACTTGGAAACTGTAAGGAGAACTTTT
>CAODLS011966246.1:0-19932 GCA_948243855.1 Flueggea neowawraea
TAAATAATTAAGATCTACATTATACTTCCCAAATGTTTCTTGTTACCTAACTCAGGACACTGCTCAAAATTAATAGTTGCAAGAAAAGAATGTTTCAAGCTCAAATATGCAAAATGAGATATTTAAAAAAGATTAAAAGAAGATCTTACATTTCTTTTATCCATTTAATCTAGATAACTTCACATAAACATCTATTAGAGCTTAACAACTTGAAAGAAGGGTCACTTTTACGCATAGAATACATAGGCAGCAAGAAAGCATGCAAAGTATACCAGCATATGCACACATGGCTCAGCCTGCTAACCTGTCTACGAAACTAGTTGGTGTTGACATGATATAATCATATGTGTAGCTGAAGTTGTAAACAGGTATGCAGCTGAGGAGATACCCAAGTAACTGAAAAATTGTTAGATAACAAGCGCTCATAGCCTATAAAAAGTCAACTATTCATCATTAATATAATCGAGCACCTCACCTGTCTGACAGAAAAACAAACCGTTGGTTCCATGGATCCTCCAGCGCATGTCTAAGCAGTATACGCTCTGCCTCAAGCATGCTCGCTTGTCCCCAATCTACCTGGAATAAAATTTAAAATACAAAGATATATTACAAGGAAATAAAAAGAATCACAAAATTGTATAGAAGCATTTGAAATGAAAGCGTTTTTATTAACTATCAAATCGGATAGTAAAGTTAGAAGGTACATTTGAAAGAGATAATTAGGGAAAAAAATGAATTAATGCAGATTGATTTTACCATTTTTGTTTATATTATCCAACTCACATGGTAATCAAATCAAAATCAAGCATAAACACTGTAACGCTCGCAAACAACCTAATAAAGCAACTAATCACTCGATCGAAGCCTAAATTACAAATGCACCAGGTTTTCACGAGCATAAAACAAAGAAACAATTCACAATAATTTCAATTGAAGCTTAAACCAGATTAAAAAGGAGTAACAACCTGCACACTATCATTAACTTGCCGGTTCAAAAAATAACCGCATCTCGTTGTAGCCTGGTTGAGCAAAAACCCTGGCCTTGAATGAACATATATGGAGAATTTTGACTCCTCACCCTAAAAACAACAAAAATTTGCATCAAAACAATCGCATTCAATTCAATTTAATTACAAAAATCAGAATGTACCTGGAGAAACGAGTCCCAGAGCATGTCAAGAGGGATTCGGTTACGGGCGATGAAGAGGAAAGCGATCTTCTCGCGAGGCGGAGCGAGGCGAGACCTCAAGGATGTGATTCGGCTGTACTGAGTCTGCATCAGAACTAAACTTGCGAAACAGAAGAACAGAAACAGCGACGCGAAGGCTTTTCTCTTCCATTTGAAGAGCGATTTCGGCTGCGATGACTTTCGCGGCTTCATCTATTGCAAGGTTCTCTTAGCGCTGGTGCTTCTTCACCATCTCAGAATCGGAGAAAATGAAAGAGAGAAAGGAAGAGACTAGAGAGAGTGTGACACTTGCTTGGCTTGGCAGGTCAGCATTCTTCTTTCCTTTTCTTTTCCTTTTTTTTTTTCTTTTGGAAAAAAATATTGTAGTTTCTAAATGCATGCATAATTTTTTTCCTAGGGATAAGCTACAAATTTGCTTATAAATACTTAAAACACAATAAATAAATTTGTAATCATTCCGAATTATTTGTGAAAATTTATTTTTTAATAAAATATAAGATATAAGACATTGAACATTAAAAATTAAAGACCTCGTGATATCTTGCATCAACCGGGAGAGTATCCACAACTGAACACGATTGGTCACAGCCTTTTTTCAATACTTGCGACTTTGTAGTATAACATTATACATGCTATATTAAGTAAACAAGTCTTTTAATCAAACACCTTTTTAACATTTCAAAATTTATTTAAAGTATTTTACTCAAATTTTATATACAAAAAATATTTAAAAAACAACCAAAAACTCGTTAAGAATCAACTAAAAATATTAAACGAAAATTTTCAGTTTTGAAGAAAAAGAACTACTCGTCCATGCATGGATCATGTGACAACACATGATTCAACAACTTTCAATAAAATCAAAAGATCAAATCATTTGTATTTTATTTCAATTTATGTATAAAATTAAGAGTGTCATGTGAGTTTATTTTTTTTCCCAATTCCAAGATGATAACCAAATTAAATAATATAAATTAATTATCAAGATTTGTTTTAAAACACAAAAATTCCAAGAAAAAAATGGATATTTGCAAGGCCCAACATTTTAATAAGCCAAGGATGAATGTGAGAGAAACATGACAACTGCCAATGTTGTTAATTGTTATTATTATTAGTTGTTAGGAACCAGGGATGACTTATTTGTTGAGACTCATTATTGATACATATATGGTAGTTGTTTTTTGATTTGAAAGCAAAGCACCAACTAAATAAGGTAACAACCAAGATTTTTCTTCCATTTTGTAGGTTTCAATGAGAATACATTATGATATGCTACTAGTTAAGATCGAGTTTTATTTTTGGGATATTGGTTTTTGGTGGATTAAATTGTATATAACAGAAATAGGTTGTCTATTACATTGTGAAAAAAAGTAGGAAAAAAGGCACATTTTTCATATCATCAATCATCATGCTCCTCTATCTAAGTTTTGAAAATGAGATGTTCCTTCTGTCGATATTTTGCCAAAATCACTACGGACTTGGGCATCGGATATTTCTTCTGAGAACAACTCGATCTCATCGTGCTTTGTGTTAACAGGTTTTGAGGTGCCGTTCAAATTTCTGATCGTTCGTCTTATTTTTTTATTGTTGTTAGAATTGAGGCAACAATAAGATGAAATAAAAGATTACAATTTTTGCATGCATTTGGCTCTAATATATGTTTTTCTTGCATCAAATTGTATAATACAAATTTTAAGGTGTTTTTTATTGAGTGGATACAAATTTTAAATTACTGCCGTGTTTGTTTGGAGCATATTGTACCTAATAACAATTTCTAATTTACATCTAAAAAATGTGTCATTTATTTTATTTTTTTACCATACAATATATTTCTCTCAACATAAAATACACAATTTTGCCATGTAAAAAGTCAAATTTTTATAGGACCAACATGGTCACGCAATTTACATACAATACATTTCTAAGCCCTCTAAATATCTATCTCATTGTGCTCATTGTGTGACATTTTCAACTTTGTGTGTAACATTTGAACAAAAAGATGTTATTTTTGACGAAATCCCACACAGTTGAGAATATTCCCATCCTGATTTTCATGGCAGCATTGTACTTCGCCTCTGCTTGAGCAGGAGTTTCTTCTTCAGCAACAGTTGCTCTTCCTGCAATTTATACTACTCATCAGAAACTTTCGTATCACTTCAATTAATACTACACAACCAGTGCTTCAACAACTTACTACTGTTACAACCATGGTGTTCAGCTTCACGTTTGAGGATCTTGTTGAAGGACTTGGCTTCCATGACAACGTTGTTTGGTCTTTCCCAACCTTGTCCGAACACACCGTACCCTTCCTTTTGTTTAGGTTGGATCAAGAACTCAAGCAATCCTAATTCTTCCCTCTCCACCCAGTGTATGCAGTTTACTGGGCATGACTCCACTGCGACCTTTACATTTCCACCATTTTAAATCTTTTGCATCAAAGGCAATTCTTGGAATTTCGACTCAGAGATTTAAAAACGAGCCCTTTGTGCTAGTTTAATTTCACTAGTTAAGCTGGTTTAACTATATTCGTCAAAATTATTTAGTTAATCGCTTAACACATATTAAGAATATACCAAGCAAATTTCTTGACAATATAAAACAGACCAAATCGAATCACTTACAACATAGACCTTTTAAGTGTTTTTTTATAATCATCAATTATATATATCAGATTGTTAAAAATGTTAAGACTTGGTAGCTGCTAACTCTCAATCTGGGATTTTACCTCAAGTTTATGTTCATCATCTCCATATTGAACTTTGACTCGAGCACATCCAAAAGTTTCATCCATTATGAATGTTTTACTTGCATGGTGGACACACTCTCTGCATCCTGAAAATATTCAGTCCAAATCAGGGGCTCTGAAAAAATGACTTAATTCTCAATCAACAGTGCAAGTAATGGGATAACTACATGAACTCGTTTACCTACACATGCATTTCCATCCACAAATAGAGCTTGGGGTCTCAATGGTCCTTCCCATGAACTGTAACCTTTGATGTTACTGAAATTTCCTCCATAGTTCTTTCTTATGTGACCAATTGAAGCATCATAGTCTCTTCTAAGGTCTTCTCTCATCAGTACCATGTAGGCCTCATTTAACATTAGAGTATGCTCATGACCCTGATCAAGAAAACATTCAATTTCAAATAGAATCGTATTCTTGATCAAGACAATGTTGTTGGATACAGTAATTCTGAGATTCAGCGTTCGACTTTTTCTTTCTATAAAAGTATTTACATTAACATACCTTTCGGCCAGCAATATCAGGGTGATACTTCTTTTGCAAATTCCTATAAGCCTCTTTGATTTCTTGTTTATTTGAGTCTACAGAAACCCCTAACAGCTCATAATAATTCTTTTCTGATCTTGCACTTGCTCCATCCACTCCAGTGTGGCAGCATCTGGGTATGGTGCAATGTTTCTGCACCCATCTTTAAAACAAATAAATAAAGAAAATCAGCTACCACCATTGGAGAATACTTCAATGAAATTGTGTATAAAAACCTTTGATTTGAAATTAAGAGCTTACTTGTTATTACCTTGTTGAGATGGTGTTGTGTGAATTGAAGTGGCTATGAGTTTGGTTGTTTCTTGATAATGAGAGTTGATGAATTGGTGGAGCTATTGATACCGCTGCCATAACCTTCCCCTGCATCTTCTAAACTTTGGTGTCCACAGATGTTCTTTTTATCAAAATAGATTTTTTCTTGTGTCTGTTATTACAAAATAGAGAGACCCATTAAAGCACATGTTATATGGGACCCAGTCAACACAAGTGTAAAAACCAAAAACGATGTCGTTCTATCAGTTCAGCAAAAACTTCCATTTATAACCTTTTTTTTTTGGATATTGATAGATATGGATATATGCATGTAATAGTTAGGTGTGATTTGGTCAAGGAAAGATTTTTGGATGGAATGCTACTTCCTAGTCAAATGGATCATGTTAATTTGGATGGAGATTTGATGGGGTTAAATGAAATTTGGGATTTGGCTGTGACAGATGAATGTCTGTGTTTATATTGAGTGCTTTGCAACAGATTTTAGGGCATTGAAAATTATCGATAATGGTGTCCAAAATTCTTGGAGGAGCTTTTTTCATTTCAGCCTTGACAATGTCCCTAGATGTGAGCGTTGGGTCGAATT
The DNA here is from genome assembly GCA_948243855.1 of Flueggea neowawraea. NCBI lineage: Eukaryota > Viridiplantae > Streptophyta > Magnoliopsida > Malpighiales > Phyllanthaceae > Flueggea > Flueggea neowawraea. Next base: position 5,338 of record CAODLS011966246.1, read on the forward strand.
TATGTGTGTTTAGAGGTTGCTCACCTTTTGTTTGATACAGATGGACACAACTCAGAAGATGAGAAAACAGAGCAGCAAGATCGGAGTTGGGGTCAATGCATTGCTTACATAGAGAGTCTTGTTTCCCCTAATATTGCAGATTGAGATAGTGTTGAAGTTCATGATTCCAGAGCTGCTGATATTTTGATATTTTACTGATTTTCAGTTGATATGTAATGCTTAGTTACTAGTTTAGTTAGTTCAAGTATTAGAAGAGGTGTTATTTTGAAACTGGAACTGGCGAACCAAACTGGAATTGGACCGGTCAAAATTGGAACCGAACTGGAATCGGCCGACCAAAACTGAAAGGTTACGGTTTAGGTTTCGGTTCCACCTCTCTGAAAATCGTCGAACTGATGGTTCGAACAGGAGGTTGAAATTTTTTTTTCAACTCTATAAATTAGAAATATTTAAAATACAATGTATTATTAATACTATAGTTAATTATTGAATATAAAAAAAATTAAAACCGAAAAAAATGACGGGATAAAATAGTAGATTAATTTTTTTTTTTAAAAAAAGAGAACAAAACCAGAACCAAACCGGCGATTAAACCGATAAAATTCAGAATCAGAACCGAACTGCACCAGAACCAGACCAAACCATAAAAATCACTGTTTGATTCCGGTTCCTTCAGTCTGCAATCTCTTGTGTCTCTTCATTCTTGAATGTGTATGTGAGAAAAACATTGTTGCTACAGAAACAACAGATAGTCAAGCACGAGCAGTTAAGTTCAACCTAATCTATAGACACATGTATCTGTGTTGGTTGTGGGCGAATTCTGTCCTCAGCAGTTTAATTTGCTATTTTGAATCCGTGTATTAGTGTGTTACATCGTGCCTTTGCTATAGTATACTTGAAGTGCTAAGTTCTAGTGCTTTGTTGACGAGATATGTGTTTACAGCATATGTCGAAGAGATGGTCTTTGTGTGGGTTAATAGAGAAGCAAATATAGTTGCATATTGCATTGTTAAGTCAGTTAGAATAGGTTCTTGTAGATCAGATTGGATGAGAAGCAAATGAAGCTGCAAATCGGAAAAAAGTATCGTTTATACTTCGAATAGTTAAAAGTTTTATTAAATGCTTTACTATTTTGATTGAAAAAGGTTGCATGTTTTTGGGTTATAACCACTGACGATCACTAAATTTTTTAACTTGTTATACCAAAGTCACTAAAATCAATTTTTTTCAAGTCGATCACCCAATTTAGAGTAATGGTGCACCGAAGGTCACTCCGATCGAGTCAGTGACAGGTGTTCGACCATCGGAACACGTCGGCTGCCACGTCATGTCACATAGGATGATATTGTCTTTTTGTTAGTGCCACATGGCAAGGAGTGTGTCACATAAATTATTGACACGTGGCACCCAGGCTAGAAAAATTCGAAACAAAAAAAAATACAACTAAAACAACATCGTTTTTTGTTTAAAGTTAAAAAAATAAAACTCGCAAAACAAAAAACGTCGTTGTTCTGTGTGGATTTCAAAAATCAAAAAGTAAAAAAGAGGAGCCTTACTCGACAGAAGCTTCCACAAACCGTAAATCGCTCCACCATCTTCCCACTCCTTCTCTTTCTTGATTGTATCGATACTCTTAGAGATGTTACCAGTTTTGATACCGGCGGTTCTGATTTTTAAAATGAGGGAACTAGAATTAAACCGTAGTTCCCACAATTTGGTCTGGTTCTAGTTCGATTCGATTTTTGTTTCGTTTTTAACCAGTTTTGACAGTTTCACCACCGGTTTGGTTCTGTTCCGGTTTGGATCTGTTCCGGTTTGGATCCATCTTTTTTTTTTTAAAAAATTAATCTGTTATTTTATCCTGTCATTTTTTTTTTCTAGTTTGTAATTTTTTTTATATTCAATAATTAACTATAGTATTAATAATACATTGTATTCCAAATATTTCTAATTTATAAAGTTGAAAAAAAATAAAAAGAAGATTCAAACATCCGGTTCGACGGTTTTCAGAGGGTGGAACCGGAACATAAACCGTAACCCTCCAATTTTGGTTGGCCGGTTCCTATTCCTATTCGCTTTCGATTTTGATCGGTTCGATTCCAATTCAGTTTGTCGGTTTCGGTTCAAAAATAACATGTCTAGATACTCCAAACTCCCCAAACTTTCACTTTCTTTATCTCGAAAACGACCTGGTTCGTAACGAAAACAACAACAATCTTGTCTTTCTTCTTGTCTGTATCGAAGAGTTTCAGTGAGACTTGCACTTTTTTGAGAGGTGAGCCTACTTTTGGAGCTTTGTTGCTTTTACTTCGTTTTTTGTTTGTTCGTAACACTAACACTAACGCACCCAAACTTTTACAGCTTCGATTGTTGGAATTTATTGGTGTAAAACACTGAATCTAGATTGTTGGGTCCACTTGGAGCAAAAACAAAATCACCCAATATGGTTGAAATTTATGAGCCTTGTCGTAGAATAGATGGATGTGGTCCCCCATGTTACGATAATTCTTTGAATGTATAGTTTTTTTGAAGTTTTGTTTTAGGGTTTCTGTTCTTGGATGGGTCCACTAGTATTAAAGAAATTGGTTTAGGGTTTGTGTCCTTTCTTTAAGATTCCCACCGTATTTGAACTTTGTTAGTTAATTGGGACATATTGTGACGATTTGGAAGTAAATTTTGGGCAGGTCCTTCAAAAGGTTATTTCATTGTTTGCTTAAGGATAAAGGGGGAGTTTTTTGTGGAGAGATACAGTGGAGGTAATTTAGAACATTTTGACTGGTGTCATCGCCAAAATATGACATTATCTTGTTTGGACCAAAGGGTGGTAAGGCTAGGTTGCACCGGCACTATCACTTACTATTGGAAGTCAACATATGAACGTTGGATCAAATTACAGTTTTTCGACATGGAGTTAGACTTGCATGAAGTGGTGAAGTAAGCAACTTTGGACAGGTCAGTGGACATTTATGTTAAACATCTTAAAGATGAGACATATATGGAGTTCATTGAGTTAGGTCATGATCTTAATTATGTCCGTGGAGGGATACTTTGCTGGAATGAATTGGTTGAATCAGTTGATGGGTGTGTTGGGATCTATCGACAAAGAGCGTGGTCGGCCAATGGTTCGAATGCAAGACCTTCATGCAACAAGAGGTTAATCTTAGATGAGGAAGAGACAATGGATGATGTGAATGAAAAAAAATGGAACGAATATAGATGATTTTTTTGATGAAGACTACAACGTAGCTGTTGATGATGAGGATTATGAAGATGTGGTTTCAAGGCGCAATGGTGGCAGATCTCAGAATGTACAAGATGCCCCTCCAGCAAACTGCTTTGAAGTACCTAATGTAGACTATATTGATGACTCGGAGTATGAGGATGAAGATGAGTTATTTTCGGGTGAATCCTCGAAAGAAGATGAAGGGCCTGCCAAGAAGAAAAAGAGCAAAAGGGAATCGAAGTTTAACATTGATAGGGAGAGATACAATCCTCATTGTAGTTGGTATGCGTTTTGGTAGTTTCTCAGTATTCAAGGAGGCTGCGAGAAATTGGGAATTAAGAACCGATTCCAATTGTATTTTCCTACCAATGACAAGAAGCGTTGTAGTGCAAGGTGTTATTCAGAGAAAAGAACAAAGAAGAAGTGAAGTTTTTTAGTTTGGGCCTCAACTGTCAGTAGAGACGATCCGACCATTCAAATAAAGACTTTGCAATTAATGCATTCATGTGGAATGGTATTCACAAACTTTCACATGACGTTTGACTGGTTGGCAAACAAGTACTTTGATCGCTTCAGGGCTGATCCAAATTGGCACCAAGACAGTTTTATCGCTACTATTCTTGCTGACACCGGTTACAAGATACTTAGTAGCAAAGCTAGGCGGGTTAAGAGAAAATGTCTTACTAGGATATATGAGGAAGAGCATAAACAATATGAAAAGATGGTGAGGTACGGGTTGGATGTTAAACAAACTAATCCTTGAACAACAATTAAGTTGTGGATGGATCACGACTACTTTAAGGGATATTATGTTTGTCTGAGCCCTTTGAAGGAAACATAAAAAAATATCTTAGACCGATTGTCTGTGTTGACGGTTGTTGGCTTAAAGGGACATATAAGGGCCAATTATTGGCAGCAGTTGGTATAGATCCTAATGATTGCATCTTCCCCATTGCATGGACTATAGTGAAAATGGAGAATCGAGAAACATGGATGTGGTTTCTTAAACTTCTGGGGGAGGATCTGAGCATTGAAAACAACCACGGTATTACTTTTATGAGCGACAAACAAAAGGTAACAAATTTATCCATTTTTTATTACAACGCTGCATTGTTCTTTATTCGTGTATATCAAAGTATAATGACGATGTTGAGAAGGATTTGTAATAAGTCTGCATGAAAATACTATAAATTACTAATTCCGTACATGAATAAATGTAAGCTTGCATGTATTTTTTAGAAGAATTTGTAATAAGTTTGCATGCAATTACTATAAATTACTAATTCCGTACATAAATAAGTGTAAGTTTGCATGAATTTGTGAGAAGAATTTGTAATAAGTTTGCATGAATTGTGAGAAGAATTTGTAATAAGTTTGCATGATAAATTTGTCATTATTTATTAATACAATACATAAATAAATGTACTGTACTGAATTAAATTATAATTTAGTTATTTCATATTAATTCAGTTATTTCTTATTAATTCAATTATTATTTATTAATGAAGTAAAAAAATAAATGTTTGTTCCTATGGCCTTTACATTGTAGGGATTGGTTGGTGCTATCGAGGATTTATTTTCAAATGTACAGCATTAGAATTGTGTGCTTCATATGTACACGAATTTTCGAGGGAAATTCAAGGGTAAAGAATTGAAGGATTTAGTTTGGAATGCTGCTAGAGAACTTATCTAGTCAGATTTGAACATTGGCTTACAAAGATTGAAGCGACTAACAGTGAAGTTAGGGAGTGGTTCAACCATCCAGATAGGCCGTCTTGGTCGAGAGCCTTTTTTAGAGAAGACGCAAAATGTGACATTTTGCTCAATAATCTATGTGAGTGCTTCAATGCATATTTTTTCGACACAAGGACTAAAGGCATTATCACTATGCTTGACATGATAAAAAACCGATGAAGAGGCTATACACAAAGAGAGATGCCGGGAAAATGGGATCAAAAAATATGTCCTAAGGTGGCAAAAAAGATTGAAAAATCCAATTTGTTCTCCACTTTGTGTATCCCTACTCATAATGGTCATACAAGGATCCGGCTAGACGGGGGAGATGGACGTATATTTGTGATTTGAAGAAAAAAACCTGCACTTGTAGAAGATGGCAGTTGACTGGGCTACCATGTGGTTATGCATTATGTGCTTTAAGTTTCAATCGTGATCCGTTTGAACCTTTTGTTGACGAGTGCTACACGGTTTTCAGGTATAAGCAAGTGTACTCAGTCTTCATTAACCCAACAAACAATGAAGACTTCTAGCCACCGAGTATTTTAGGGTGTGAGGTCATTCCACCGACTCTTGTGAAACCCAAAAGAGGAAGGAAACCCACTAACAGACGCAAAGAAGCGGAGGAGCTTGAGAAAATGGCTGCGAAAAAAAATGCAGCTTCTTCATCAAAGAATATGGAATCTGGTGCAATTCCTGCTTCTTCTTCTTCAAATGTAGAGCTGACCAAGCTAAGAAAAAAGGGAAAATCAACCATTACATGCAGTCTTTGTGGAATTAAAGGCTACAACAAGCGCAATTGCCCTAAGGTTAGTGTTATTTTTTGTTAATGCATTTGTGTAATATGGTGAAGAAGCAAATTGATTATTTATTCTTTGCTGTAGCGTCGACAAAATGGAGCTGATGGAGTTGCCGAAGGGAATGGTGACCAACTACTGGATGAAGACTTTGGTTTAGTAACATAAGATGCATGATATGTGGTCCTGCACTGACACATTATTTGTATTTTCGATTAATTTTGTCGAGCTTGATCATGCTCACTTGTTGGTAATTATTTTTGATGATGCAGATGTAATTTATTTTGGGTGATAATATACCCTGTGAGACATGTGACATCTGCAATTAGAACATGATAAATGAAAAGTTATTCCTCTGTTTTGGATGATGATATACTTTGCAAGATGCACTACAAAATGAAAGGTATGGATTCTAAGATAACATTTATTTTCTTTTTCTGGTATACCAAAAGAAAGTGAGAGTTGTTTTAATGATTCTAAGATAACATTTATTTTCTTTACTGGTGGAATTTGTATACCAGACGAAAGTGAAAGTTGTGGAATTTGATGCGATGCATACAAATCTTCAAAGACTAATTTGTAGTGCATATTACATCAACTAATTTATCTTCATAAAATAGTCACTATAATTATTTTCAACATAGGATTACATCTGCAATTACAACAACATACATGAAAAATAAAGTACTTTAACACAAATAGCAGTTTTTCTACTTAAACCATATTCCTAATAAAACACCCAAAAGAAAGAACACCATGCACTTCCAAACTACTTCACCATCACGAGCACAATATCTAACTCCATTTGACTCTTCATTCATATTTTTTTTGGCTCTGGTTACATCTTCACTGATACTCCTTGAAACTCTACTCGACCGATTGTTGCTGCTTACCTCACTGTCATTAGGCACGTGCAACAATCTCAATATCTCATCAATAATCTGCAACTTGGGCTTTGGATCATACCACTGGAAGAATGAGCATGACGCTTCACTTCCCCATGAAAGATAATTCAACATTTCATACCAATAATTCCATCAAACGAATAAGCACAAATTGATCATAAAAATAAATTTACATATGTAATAGAGAGTTGATAGGGTGTTAAACCCACCAAAATGATATTAATCTGCTCAGGAAACAAATAATGAGTAAAGCAGTGAGTATAGTCGAACCACAAAGACTGATACAAAAATGGTTAAATGCTAAAACAAAAAAATAAAATAAATTTGAATTGAATGAGAGTAAAATCGAGAATTAAAAACAAGCAGAGATTAAAATTCGCAATAAGAAATGAAATTGCAGCAGTAGTAAAAAAACAAAAATTCAATAATGAGAAAGTCTAGCAAGGTATTTCCTTCGTTCAATCCAATCGGTTGATTACAAACACAAAAGATAAAAATCAAGCATTCGAATAGATAGAGTTTTAGTTAACGGTGACACACTCAATTAACTAATAGCTTCTTACTTGTTCGATAGCCTCGGAACGCCCTGCAGACTATTTACCTAACCATTAGACAATCTCGGGACACTCTGCAAGGTTTAATCTATGGCAACAATAAGAATTAAAGAGACTCATATCCTAGCCAGTGAAATTGGAAATGTTGTGATTCATTTAAATTAGATTATTCAGTTCCATAACAAAGAACAATGCCCAAACCACATAAATGCACGTTATTCGTTACCTAGATTAGGACTAATGTGACGCACTATCAATCCTAAATAACAATATATTATCTCAATCAATCGAACAACGAGTCATTGTCAATCAATCAACATAAATAATAATAAAGGAACTCAGGCATAGAAACTGAATAAATACTCGAAACACTTTAAAACAGTTAAAATAAAAGTCTCACAACCTTAATGGATCAAACTTCAAAAATACTTTAACTAGAAAGAGGTTTAGTTACATATGATGATGATGATGAAAAGCCAAAAGTTCAATGAAGGAGCTGTTGTTCCACGTCCAAAAAGAGGGAAGAATAAGCCAACAATAATAGAAAAGAGTATTTATATGTGACTCCTTCAAAAACTAATCCTAATGTGAATAAAATTGATAAAATCATAATAATAATGTAATTATAATTCTTCCAGTAGTAAAATTAGGTTAACAACCTTCACACAAGTCCATGAGGCTCAAATTCTGAGGCCCAATAGTGAAAACATGCGGCCCAACGCGTAACAAGTCAGCCCAGTCTTCGTGCCCTCTACAGCATAGCCATGCCGAAGTGCCCTCCAAGCTGAAATGTGCCCAAAATCTCTCTAAATCCACACATTCACCAATGTTTCACCTAAAACACCAAAGAAGCGAAAAGAAATAAAAAGACACGAATAACCTAAAATGCAACATTAAATATGCCTAAAATGCAACCAATCAAATATCCTCACACTTAAACAATGCTTGCACTCAAGCATTCTATACCTGAGAACAATTAAGAATCTCAAAACACAATCATTCTTGTTACCCCCACATAGTGTAAAACCCAAACCGATATGCATCGAATATTCAAAATAAAACACAACTATCTCCAAGATAGCCGACAATCACCAAAAAGGAGGTCATCTCCACATTAGTAATGCCCCAAAAAAGGATAGCCAAATCCACACCCTCACAAGTTTCACTCTATCTCTCAAGCGTTTAGGTGAAGAATTTACGCTCACATTCATAGCAAGGCTTTCTAAGATTTGATATAAAGTCAAATCGTAACCACTTATAAATTCAACCAAAACACCTATAAAAAAAGGACTTTAAAAGACTTGTAACGTGGTTAAAACATGGGTTTAATAAGTTGAGAGATAACAACAAACTCAGGTGATACTTGCCATTATATTACAATGACCAAGTTAATGCAAAATGAAATAAATACATGTCTTTGCTTAACAAAACAAGGTTGCCCAAAACAAATCTCTATAAAATATGTTGCTTTACTCCCATATTTTTCATCATACATTTTTTCTTTTTTCTGTTTTTCTGTTTTTGTTTCTTTTTTTTTAAGTAAAGCAATGCCATATTTGCACATATAAAAAAATCGGACATCCATTTCTTTTTAACAGTATAAGTACAAAATCATATCTAAGACATATCAATTATCAATGTAAATCAAAGCATTAACATACAAATTAATTTGGCGATGTATTACAACTAAAAATCTCTCAACTTAAGGGTTCAATTGTTGAAAGTCTTGAACAAAATGAGAATTGGTTAAAATGGGTTAAATCAAAGGAAAAGTATTAGACTCAAAAGGGGTAAAAATGGATAAATATAAAGGTGGATATTGAAAGAAAAGGATAATACAAAGGGTTAACAAACAATGTCTTTCGTCATTTCAGTGTCTTAATTAAAATGGTGTGGTCTTCGAAATGCACTATATAACAAATCCTAGCAGGGGCCTACTAAGAATGATAAATCACACATCAATAAAGTAAAGTGTTTATGTCTCAAAATTCGCACAAAGGGTTATGTGTAAATCCAGCTATTAACTCCCTTTTGGCTCTATTACCAGGGGTTGTTTAATGTTGAAACTAAGATGCATAGAAGTCCAATTTTTACACAAATGGGTATATGAGGATGCTTGAATCTCAAGACTCCTAAAGTTTCAAATTATTCAATGTTTAAAGACAAACTAACATAAATCACATCAAGATTAAGCAGGGAAATCATATATGTAGCATGTGAATGCAACAAGAATAAGACATGATCACACATTATGCAAAACATAAATAAGATTTCAAAAAATATGCAAACAAAATTTGAAAATTCAACAAAAATCACAGAAAAATAGGAAAAATATAAATCACAATGCAAACCAAACAGAAAAACATAAACAAACAAACACAAATAAACAAACAACCATTAATTCCCTCCCCATACTTAAAATCTACATTGTCCTTGTTAGTTTTGTGGCCTAGTCCAATCATTGATATACATTGTCATTACATTTATTATTTAATAAAGAGACATTTCATTTCATATCTATGAAATATTATATTGTTTATGACAATAAAACTTTCATGAATAGTTTTTCTTATGTTATTGAGTGTGAATTGATAGTAAAACCATAAGTTAAAAAGAATACTATTTTAAAAGTCCCTAATCGATTGTTATCATTGGAATGATGACAAACCAAAGTTAGTATGTTGCTAAGAGGATAATCACGTTTTACTGATTATGGATATGAGATATCACTTAGAACATAGATAAATGTTAGGGAGCATATATTGGACTGACGCGCTATGAAAGCACTTCATAGATCAATGTCACAAGTAGCTTTCATACAGTGGTAATGTTTGAGTCCTCTTACTGAAACTCACTATCGACTCCTACATGAGGAATCACATGTTTTGACTTAGTCAAACGTTATCCGTAATAGGATAACAATAAAGACTATATCGATTCCTACATGAGGAATCACATGTTTTGACTTAGTCAAACATTATCCGTAATAGGATAACAATAAAGACTATAATTGGATATGCCATGAATCTTGTAGAAGAGTGATAGTGAGAGTGATGGATTTGTTCCTTTTATGAAGAATGATATATTTAGACCACTTGATGAGTAGGATTGATGAAATGTATGCATACTCAAATGAATTGATAAAAGGGTTTATCAATGTCATTTGTATATCAATCTACTTGGGATCAAGAAGCGCATTCAGTATATAAGGTTGGCATGTTACCATGCCTTATGTTTAATATAAATATCGTGAGACAAAAGAACTAAGTATCAAACTGTGAAAGGTTAACTCGAATCACCGATGCCATTCGATTTTGGGTTGCCATAATGTATTACTAGATACTGTTTATGGACTTTGGACCCAAGTGTTTTGGGACGAGACACATTGCCAATCTCGAGTGGACCTATTGGGTCACATACTAAAACGAATTAGATTGGATTACAAATGTTCTCTTTGTTGGTAGTTGAATTATTAAGGAGGAGAGGTTGGTAGAAACGGCAAGAAGTGGTGAAAGAAAAACAAGATGGGTTGTGGTCCTAAAAATCCCAATTTTTAATCAGGGTTGCTGCACATTGGAGAATTTTCACTTATTTACGAAATTACCACCGCTTGTTTGACCAGGTTTGACCATCTGGCTGCATCTTTTTTTTCTTCAAAAATTACAAGTTTGTCATCCCTTATGTTGACATGAACCCAGATTTTTACATGCATGTATTACCTATGCAAATTTCCCCACACTTATTTCTTCATCTCTTGCATTGTTAGTCACCTTATTTTTCATACCATTCAAATTATTCATACTGAAACACAATCAAACTCAACCAAGTGCAATTAAATCCTAAAAAATCACAGATTAAAGAATGAAGGCATAAAATTTCAAAAGAATTCAAATTTTTTACTAGAGCAATCAAACAACAAAATAATTAACATGATTAAAACAAAAATAATAAAAACCTTAGGTTGTCTCCCAATAAGTCTTTTACGTCGTTTTAGCTTGACGAAGTTGACTATTCATCCTTTCTCGTCGTTCAACACATAAATCTTCGCACCTGGATCATTCTTCTTTGGTGGCCAAGTCTCATGAATTATGACAGAATTGTCTTTTGGAACATACATCATACACTCTCCTTTTGCTTTCTTTTTCTTGGTGCAAAATTTTTTTCAGAACCTAATAGACTTAGACTCACGCTTAGCTATATCAAGTAAAGAAATATTTACCTTTGGAGCCCTTTTTGTCGTCTTCTTGAATAACACAATTGCATTATCAGGTGCTTTCGGTTCCTTATTATTCTTCACCATTATTGCACTAACATCCTGCAGAGAATCATTATCATGCAACTCAAAAACTATTTCTGTCAATGAGTTAGTACGATTAACAGCAAAAATAGAAGAAAAATTATTAGGATGCTTTATTTCTTCATTGATACTGAATTTAATTGTAGCACCATCAAACTCCATAGATAAAGTTCTCTCATGCACATCTATCTTTGTTCGGGTTGTTTTAAGAAAAGGTCACCCTAACAACAACAATTTTGAATTGGGAATACCATCATCCTCTATATCTAGCATATAAAAATCTGCATAAAAACTAAATCATTGACCTGCACCAAAACATCCTCTAGAACACATTCAGGAAAGACACTAGAACGGTCAGCCAAGGTTAGTATTACACCATTCTGCTTTAGAGGTCCAACATTCAATGTAAAATAAACAGACAAAGGCATCAAATTAATCGAAGCTTCTAAATCACACATAGCCTGTTCAATTTCGACATTGCTAATTTTACATGGTAAACATACATGGGCCTTTCTCCTTAATGGGTATTTTCTTCTGTAACACAGCTGGGAGGGTTTCCCTAATGCAAAGCCGTTCATTCCCCTTCATCTTGTTCATCTCAGTGCACAACTCCTTTATAACCTTCTTTAATGTTTCTAACACTTCTTGATCATCCAAAGTCTTCTTTTTCTTTGCCAATCTATGTGGAAAAGGGAGTTTTTCAGGGTTCACAACCATTGGTACCTCTTTGGAACTCTTTTGAGTCTCTATTTCTGTTTCAGTCACTGTGGCTTGGGCATGCAAAGGTGGTGACATTTTAGTACTAAGGATTGCTTTCCTACTTCGAAGAGCAATGACACTTGCATTTTGCCTTAGATTAATATCGGGTTAGGAAAGTAGTTTTTCGTGGTTTTCCAGCTTGTTCACAAAAGTGGCTAATTGACTCATTTGATTCTCCAAGCTTTGAATTCTAGCACTAGTATCCTGTGAAACTTGCTGAGTGTTTGTAATAAGTGCTTTCACCATTTCCTTAAAAGAATTGAGTCTGTCACTTTCATTGGGTTAAAGGGGTTGTTGTCTCTACTGAAATTGTTGAGGTTGATGGTTCTGCTTTTTATTTCCATACCTCAAATTGGGATGATCCCGCCATCCAAGATTATATGTATCAGAATAAGGAGCATACCTTCTTTGCTGCTGGCCACCATAATTATTGGCGTAATTGACTTGTGCAACCAAATCCTTATCTTGCAGAGATGAACATGAATCTATGGAATGACTCAGAGCACAACAAATTCCACAAACTTTGCGCGATTGTGCCTTGTTAGCATTTGCATTGTTCAAACTAATAACAGTCTTTTCTAACAAATTAGCAATGTTATCAAACTTAAACTCAAGTCTAGAAGAATTATTTACCTTATGAAATCCTCTAGTCACTATTTTTGTACGGATCCCAAACTGTTGTGAATTTGTAGCCATGACCGAGATCAACTCTCTTGCTTCTTGAGGCGTCTTGTTCAACAAAGCTCCATTAGCAGCAACATCAATCATTCTTCTTTTAATTGTCAACAATCCTTTGTAGAAATACTTAATTGATTGTTGTTTTGTGATCCCATGCTGAGGATAAGTAGCACATAACCTTTTAAATGTTTCCCAATATCCATGCAATGATTCTGAATCTTTCTGTTTGATGCTATAGATCTCCCTGCTCAAGCTAGCAGCTCTAGAAACGGGAAAGAATTTGTCTAGGAACAGTCGTGCCATCTCAGGTCATGTATTCACTGTACCAGGAGGTAGATAATACAACTATTTTTTGGCTTTATCCTCAAATGAGAAAGTGAAAGCATGCAGTTTCACTTGTTCCTCAGTCACCCCTTGTGATCTATAACCAGAACAAGCAATATAGAACTCTTTCAAATGTCTATTTGGATCCTCCCTCTTAAGTCCGTGAAACTTGGGTAGCAACTGAATTAATCCTAATTTCATCTCAAATGCAACAATCAAAGGTTGATTCTAGATGTATAATGGTTGTTGATCTACAGGAGGTGCAACCATTTCTCTTAATGTTTGTGCTGGTGGAGTTGCAGGAAGAACAATAGGTCTTGCGTTATTGTTGTTGTTGTTAGCCATTTTTGTTTCAGTTTCAGAATCAGTGTCAACAGAAATTTCAGTTGGCTCAGGAATTGGCACAGGACTGGAGGCTTGTGCTCTGCGAAGTCTAGCTTATTTTCTAAGTCGTTTAGCAGTCTTCTCTATCTCAGAATCGAATAGTAGACTATCTGTAAACAAGGAAGAATGCATACACAATCGAGACAAGATCAATTGTAAAAGCAAATAAACAATAATATGCATCGGTCCCCTGCAACAACGGCAAAATTTGATGGGGGTGTCAACCGATCAAAATAATATTAACCTGCTCAAGAACAATAGATATGAGTAGAGTAGTGAGCATGGTCGATCCACAAATACCGGTGAAATTATTTAATTGCTAAAAAACAGAAAGTAAAATAAATTAACGAAAATGAAGTTGAAGCCGAAATTAAAAACAAGTAGAGGTTGGAAACTTGAAACAAAGAAATAAACAGCAACAACAAAAATAAAAAAAATTCAATAATATTAAAAACCCAGCTAAGTTATTTTTTCGTTCAATCCAATCAGTCGATCACAGGCACAAAAGATGAATATTAAGCATTCAAGCACACAAAGTTATAGTTAACGGTGAAACACTCAATTAACCAATCCATTCTTACCTGTTCGATAGCATTGGGAGGTCCTGCAGACTACTTCCCTAACCACTAGACAACCCCTGTGACATCCTGTATGATTTAATCTATGGTAGCAATACGAATTAAATGAACCTCCATCCTAACCAGTGAAACCAAAAAAGTTGTGATTCATTTAAACTAGATTGTTCGTTTCCATAACAATGAACAATGTCCAACACATAAATTCACGTTACTCGTTACCTAGATTAGGACTAATGTGACGCACTATCAATCCTAAATAACAATATACTTTCTCAATTAATCAACCAACGGGTCATTTTCAATCAATCAATTAAAATAATAATAAAGGTTAGGTTACAAAGTATAATATGTGTCCCAAAATA
>CAODLS011966342.1:0-39756 GCA_948243855.1 Flueggea neowawraea
GTTCGGCTTTTGTATAAGATTAACTTACACACACCAACACCTTAAACTCCCATTTTTAGCACTATTTATACACCAATAAATTAGAAAAAAATATTTTAAAACTTAAAAAATTGTGAAAAATATACCAAAAATTCCTAAAAAATATAAATAATTATTCTGCAGAGAATTTTATAAAATTTGGTGGTCCGGACACATGTCACGCTTTGACATGCACTGGAGGAATACTACACGCGCTACCACGTGCCGCCAAATGTTGTCACGCGCCACCCACACGCCGCCACGCTCGGTGCACGACCCAAGCCACGTGTTGCATCCAGGTGACGCCACGTGTCACATACAGATATCGCCACGTGTTGGAGTAGCATGCTGCCACGTTTTCACACCATATACGTCCACATGTCGACGTCACGGGAGACAACTTGTCGCGACTGCACAAAGCCACGTCTCGATATACAATTCGTCCACGTTTTGCGCAGTCAACTTTGACCATTTTGACCGTGTGCTACGTGGCGAAATATGATTGGTCTGTATGTCTTTTTTGGATCCTTCTTGATCATTCTATCGCTGCCACGTGTCACGATCTGAGTTATCCACGTGCAACTAATAGAAACGTGTCACATCATCATTTCAGATCAGATTAACAATTTCATCTGTGTTGCCCCACTCAGTATTTTTCGATTGAGTTTTTGTCCATTTGACGACCTTCCCAATGAAATTTCGCAACAAAATTTTTGCAGGTAACATTTTTGAGGTCGTTGATCTCAAATATTTGTCGAAATTTCAAAATTTCAACTTTCAGATTTCGACTCCGGACATACTCGAACCAAAAACAACATTCGAGATAGAAAATCAAATACTAAAAAATCACAATAGGCATTTTAAACAGAGACCAACAATATTTTCGAAACATATTCGAACAACTCGTGTTGGCTCTAATACCAATGAAGGAATCGCATACCGGTTTAATAAATAAACAGTATAATAAATAGGTTCGACTTACTAACCTCGATTCCAGCAGAAGCTAGTAGCGGAGCAGGACCAATTCTATGTTGGTCTTGCGAGCAAACCAAGGTTGAAATGTCAACGGGAATGCTTGGTTGTTTCGTAGTCTAGATGCCACACGTGATATGTACTGGACTCGGGACAGGAAGCTGAACCTCGCTCTCTCCTGGTTGAGAGCTCTCTCTTTCTCCCTTTCTTTGGAGGTGTGTGTACAGTATGTAGGAAATGAAGGAGCAAAACTCCTTATATAGGCCGTCAAACAGGCTCGTAGGCCTAACGGGCTTACAGACCCATTTCATTTCCAACTCAATTGGGCTTACCAATTGGTCTCGGTTCACGGTCTCGGTTCATACCTTGACCAACCAGGTTTGGTTCTTCTCAATTGAACTTTCCAATTGGTCTCGGCCCACGGTCTTGGTTCATACCTCGACCGACCTAGTTCAGTTCACCCGTCATGGGCGAACCACTTTTTCCAACAAAAGGTTTGAAAAGTATTATTTAAGGTTTTTTTAGTTTTTAAAGGTTTTTATAAGATTTTATGTTTTTAAAATATAAATTGATTTTTAGTTTTTTTTTTTACTTTTAGTTATTTTTTTCTTTAGATATTAAAAAATAATAAAAAATACAAGTTTATTAAAAAATATAATAGAATAATTTAAAACTAAAAATAAATCAAATAATTAATAAAATAAAATAATGAAAAATAAGATGAAGAAAACAAGAAAAACTTAGTCTAAGTAAAAAAAAAAGTCAAAAAAGACAAAAAAGAAGAGAACAAAAAAAAAAAGGGACACAAATAATTAAATATTTTTTTACTTAAATTATTAAAATATTGTAAAAAATAATTTTTTTAAAATGTAGATAGATTTTTATTGTAGTTTTTATTTTTTATTTGGTTTTCAATTAGTGTTTATATTAAAAAAATAACAAAAAAGAAACCTAAGAGAATAATTTAAAGCTAAATGAAAATTAAGATTAAAATAAGACAAAAAAATAAATCAAAATAAAAGGCAAAAAATTAAATATGAAAAAAAATCATTGACATAAGTTAAAAACAGTAAAAAAGGACTAATAAGTAAAAAAATGAAAAATTAAGGATTTAATTAAAAAAATGAAAAAAAAAAGTAGAGTTGTTGAAGAAGATGGAAAGTCGGTGTAGAAAGAGAGCCTTTTGCCCAAAGAAAGAAGGGGTTTTCCGGTGAAAAACAAAAAAGGTTGCTGGATTCTGCAGGTAATTAAATATTCAAACGCCATAGTTTTTGTAAGTTGCCCTATTTTATAAGTAAATTATATTAAATATTTCAAATAAAATATTAAATTTAAAAAAAAAAAAATTAATTTTGACAAATAAAAATATGTTTAAATTTATTTTAAAAAAATATTAGATGAAAACTTTTTAGAGATATTTAGAGAATAAAATTTTTAAAAACTATTGAAAATTTTTAAAAATTTTAAGATATTTGAAGATTTTTAAAATATAATATTTTTAAAAAAAAATTAAAGTGTATTTATATTTCTTAAAATTTGTTTTAATTGAATTTAAAAATTAAAAAAAAATGCCATAATTGTGTAATTTTTTTCATTTTTTCAAATATCTTTATGTATTTTTCCCATTTCAAATGATAACCACACAGCGAGAGTAGATGGCCCAATTGATTATGTGGGAAGTAAAGTTTAAGAAGCCCACGCCTTGGTGTGTCGCTTTGCCATTGTTGTCTGTTCGTTGGGCTGCCTGTCCAACAGCGATGAACAACACAACTCTCGGTTGCTCTTCTTCATTGCTGAGATTGGGTTTTCAGGTCCCAGTGTCGCCGCTTCGTGTCACTTCTCTCTACACCCTTAAACCTTCCTCCGATTCCAACCACTCTTCTATGGCTACTCCCAAGTGGGCCCAGAAGACTATCACTCTCTCCCCGCAGCGCCGAGGCTGCCATCTAATTACTTCCAAGGTTTAGGCTTCCTTTCTTCTTTAATTACAAGCAATTATTTATCTCCCTTCCTTGATGTTCAACATTCCATTTCTCTTACTTACAGATATTGAACGAAATTGGGGGTGACCTCTCAGAATTCAAGTGTGGCCTTGCTCATCTCTTCTGTAACTCAGTCACTCCTCTTCTCCTGATTCTGTTGATTTTCCATCTGTTACTTGGTTTATGATATAATTTGTATGTTTTTCATTTTCAAGTGCAACATACTAGCGCCTCCCTTACAATTAACGAGAATTACGACTCTGATGTTCGGGACGACACCGAAACATTTCTCAATAGGATAGTTCCAGAGGTTTGTATCCATTCTATTCTACCTGCCTGCCTTAGTGCCTTTAATTATTGTTTTTTGCTTAATACATACGTGTGTGTGTGTGTGTTTTCAGGGTAACTCTGCTCCTTGGAAGCATACCCTCGAAGGTGACTCTATTGCTTTCAACTCCACCCTTTTCATTGTTTCTTCTTAAATTTAATTTAACTTGTTCCTGTTTTTCTCGACTATGAAACTTGCAGGCCCCGATGACATGCCAGCACACATTAAATCCTCCATGTTTGGATGCACGCTAACGTGCGGATGCTAAACTTGAGATTGTTTGTTTCTCTGAATTTTTATTCTCCAACTTATCAATTTCTGTTTATCCCTCTGCAGGATTCCAATTACAAATGGAAAGCTTGATATGGGCACCTGGCAGGTTTGTGAAATTCGGGTTATTCATGAGCTAATACAGATGCGGTGGACAAACTAGAGTTGCTAGTACAAAACAGCCTTCAATATATATATATATATACACACATTTTCCCCTTTTGGCTTAAGTGCGCAATGAATAATCCCTGAATCTTTTCGATGTTTTGTCACAAGAATTACGTCAATCTAATGCTAAACACTTTCTAGTGGTCCAACAATGTGAATTATAACTTATTTCTTTTTGTTTTTCTTTATATTTTGTTTCAGGGAATATGGCTTTGTGAGCATCGCGACTACCCGACTGCACGCAAAGTTGTGGTCACCCTCAATGGAATATAAGGTGTTGCTATCTGGACATTTCACTGGTTTCCACTCAAGTACAACGACGTAAAATGGGGAATTTGTGATGAATTATACTATTATTACATATGTTCCTAATGGAAATCACCATGGTACTTCATTTTCAGTATTGAAAGTCTGTTCCTATATAGCAGACATAGTAGAAAGTAGCAAATAGGAGAATACAGTGCAAATACCTTGTTTTATCTATTAAATTTGTGTTAAGATTGTGAATACTGATGGGTAATGGGCGAGTGTGAGTGCGCCGAAATATTGAGCTTGATATGATGCATTAGAAGCTTTGGAACTAGTTTATGTATTCATTTTTATTATTGTAAGAGTGACTAAGTTCAGTTTGGGCGAATTGGTAAGGATAGATATTTTAATTAGTTTAAGCTATTCCAATTCGAGTTGTTGAACAGAGAATCATCAGTTAAATTAAAGGCTCTTCTGACTTTCATTTGGTCTTTTAGAGATTCATAATTGGGAACTATTAGTTGAGAGCGGACCGTGTAAATTATCGTAAATGTATTGAAGAAAACATCGACGAGAGAGTATATACGAATTGAAAGAATGAAGAAATAGACAAAGAAGGAAATAAATATGAGAACGCGCTTAATCTAATCTAGCGCATCATGAGACTAAACTCTTGAAAGCTTAAGGACGCCATCGCCGTTGAGATCGAAGGAACGAATCATGGCCTTGCAGTCCTCAATGGACCTGGACTCACCCAGTTGACTCAGCATCTCTTTAAACTGGAAGGAATGATGCAGCCTGAGCCAGGCTTGTTCTCGTACATGAAGAAGGCCAGCTTCAGGTCTTCCCTCTTTTCCTCTTCAGAACAGCTTTCTTCCATCAAGCTCTGGAAATCCTCGAATCCCAAGAGTCCGTCTCCATCTGTATCGGAGGAGCTAACTGCAGCTGTTGCCTCCTCCGCAGACAGCCGCCCTCCCAAAGTCTTGACACAGCTTTGCAACTCAGCCGGAGATATCTTACCATCTCCATCCTCGTCCAAGTGACAAAATACCGGTCGGAGCAGGTAGCTCCCCGTGGGAGTGGTAGCACGAGGGCTAATACTAGTACTAGAAATGTGGTCAAAAAAATCAAGAGAGCGCTGCTTGTTAGCTCTCCTTGGAGACAGCTTGCGCCGGAATCCTGAGAAAGCTGATTTGGGGGATGAAGATGAATCGGATTGCATAGGTGAATCACTGAATAAGAAAAAGGGTTTTTTGTATGTAGCGGTAGAAATGCTGACTGTGAGTGGCTTGTTGATAATAGTGGTATGTTTTAGTGCGGCTGCTTAACGTTATTTATAGTTTGCCCTGCTTATGGCGGAAGCCGTGTGGACGGATTGGAGATCAAAGTGTCGAAGACGTGGAAGCTTTGACGAGAACCAACCGATATGGTTGAGTACACGGTTTTAAGGTGTGGGTTACAGCGGGCCGCAGGTGTAACCGCCACTTGTTTTATCGCTCATTCTTCTTCTTCTTCAAATCCATGGCAGACACAACCAGGAAGCTTCCTCCTCATTACTTGCAAAAAAAATTTCTTGTTTCTTCTAGGCATTTTCGGAATTTTCCCTGAAAAATATCCGGCTGTTTTTGTATTATCTTTCGGATTATTTTCACATGCTAATATTACTAGTGGGCACATTAATTAGCCGTCCACATGTCACCGGACGTACCCCCTTCCGTCACTAGGACGATCACTTTGTAGAGAAAAATTACAGAATTTTTATTTTCTTCATTATCCTTTATTTTATTTCTACCAAACTTATTTAAAAATTTTTTAAAATTTTTAATGTATGTCTCAGTATATATATTAAATAAATTAATAAATAATACGTATATATATGAAGATATGTATTAAAAATAAATATGTAATTTTATTTATTAAAAATATTTATATGTTATTTGTTAATTTATTTAATATATATATAAAGATATTCATCAAGAATGAACAAAAATTTCTCAATTTAATATGTAGATATTAAGAGAGAGTGTTATTAAAAGCAGAGAATGCAATTCTAATATAAATTAGACATGCATTACTAGTGAAATTAAAATATTAATTAATATTAGTTTTTTCCTTTAATTTTGTTAAATTTGGATTGGAAACTCCACAAGAAAATGAAAAAAAAAAGTTTTCGTAGCATTTTTCTTAAGAACATCTCTAAAGGCTTCTCCAATCGAACCGTAAAATGCGGTTTTTGTGTGTCCATTAAATTTCTCCTGCATTTTGCAGGATTCTACCGTTTGGGTCTCCGCAGTGGTTACCACAAAAATAATTTTTAATTTTTGTTTTCTCTTTTATTTTTTTATTGAATTAATAGAAATGTTAATTTATGTTGTGATATTTTTTCACAACCCAAAGATGGTTGTGACCGGCGTATGAGATGAACCGTCTATGGAAACCCGACCCATCTCGTACAAGCTTCGGAGATCAGACATTCTACCAAAATTATTCAAATTAATTAAATATTAAGCCAAATATAAAGTATAAAACATTTTATACCGAAATGTATATATAATAAATTATACAAAACAAAATCATAAATATCATTAATGTATGAAACCAAAAAACAAACGTAGCCTAACAACCTAACAACGACTGGGTATAGAGCTCTAACAAAAAAACAAAAAGAGCCCGAATTAAAAGGGTACTCACTATCAAACGAAACATCTCACTAGCTACAAAGTGTCGTATGGTCGCCGAATTCCAAAATGAAAACCTGTGAATATAAGATAAAGGAGAATAGATAAGAAATAGAGAAAAGGGGGTAAGAATACCTAGTGAGAAAACGACACTTCATATCGATTTCAGGTCTCACAAAAACTGTTTTAAAAACATTTCAAAAATATCGCATACAGATATAAGTGTATATACGTATACATGTTAATACTGAATAATAGTTCAAAAATCCTATCTAAAAAATGTTCACACGCAAAGCAAACAGCAGACATAAACATACATAATATATATACCGTATATTGTATATCAGACAGATATGGGACAAGAAACGGACAAAATAATGTATAATAAAAGTGAACTCCGCCACAAATTCAGACTTAATTAGAAAAAGAGTACATGCATCTGGTCGGACACATGGTTACCAATAAACCTGGTAACTGGGCCTTAACTGCGCATTGATATACCAAAGACTATGTTTTATCTGACGTAATACAAGTGGCTCGTATCAAAATATTTATATATATATATATATATTCCATATATATGTAGCAAATGCACATGCAAGATGAGATTATTTTACCAAAAATATTTATATATCTTATATAAATATTCGATATCAGAAACAAAATTATTTTTAAGAAAAATAATTATATATCATATATAAATATTAAAATTTTTAATATTAAATATTAATCATAAATGTTAAATACCAATATTAAATACATAAATTAATAATCACATAATCCGAATTATTAATTAGCCAAACCAATAATTATTTCAAATTCCAGAATAAAGCTGGACATAGCAAAAACATATAATTTCAGAAGACATAGTCTATGTGTCTGAAACTGTCATTTCACTCACCTTATATCCGAAGTTAGGGATCCAGTCAAACACCACTAGTGGGTGGCTAATCGTGTCGGCAGGAACAAATAGTTGAAACATATACAAACGTATTTAATATCAGAACAAAATACTGATATTATAGCGGTACCAAATGTATGATATGCAAATGTAAATGTAAACACTTGTTTGACGACGAAAAACCTATTTCAGTGGAAGATTTATAGTTTTTGTCTCAAAAATCAAAATCTACGTAAAATACAATATAGTTCCCGACTTATGTAAAATTACCATTTAGTCCCTAAACCTCAAAAAATTAAAAATGGTCACCAAACTTTTCAAAATTTACAATTTAGTCCTCTAAATATTTTAAATTTATAATTAAGTCCTCCTATTTCCTAAAATTATATATTTAACCCTAAATTTTTGAAAATTACAAATCTGGCATCCAATTATAAAATTCACAGATTTGACCCATTTGAAAAATATCACTTCCAGTCCTAGTAGTAACTATCCAGAATTTCACAAATTACAATTATGGTCCTTTTATTCCACAATCACAACAAATAGTCCCTAAACAATTAAACCCATTTTTCCTCCAATTTTTCCCGAACAAAACTACAACCTTCTTCCTCAACTAACTTAGAAATCTCATCTTGTCATCCTCAACCAATTTTAGAACCATCAAGCTCACCAAAACAGCCCCAACAATCTCAATTTTTAATCCTCAATGCTTAGAAAAAACTTCACCGGATTGTCACCTTCAATCTCTCCTATTTTACTATTCTAAACCCATTAAAATCCAACCAAACAACTCAACAATCAACCAGAACTCATGCCACACCGAAACTCAATCTCAACCAACAGATATGAACACAACAACATAGTTGTATTTAACAGAAATTAGAAGGGAAAAGCTTGAAATTTACCTCAACTTGAAGGAGAAAAACAACGGAAATGGAGAGAGTGTTGAGAGGGTCTGGGTTGGAGTAAAGAGCTGAGGTGAAAGGTGACTGAAATGGGCGGTGATCGCGGTCAAAAAGGCCTGAAGAGTAGCAGGTTTGGGAGGTGGAAATCGAGTAAAAAATGTAGCAGAAATGCAGACTTAGGCGGTGGGATTTGAAAGCTCAGAAGGAACAAAACGACGTCGCTTGAATTAGTTGAGTTACACAGTCGAATGGACGACATCCGGAGGCCTGAACGACAGCTGATCTAGGAGAAACGGCACGTCGTTCGCCTATAGAAGCTGCCAGAGTCATGCGAACGACAGACAAAGATGCGGACGACAACTCCCCTAAAGTCAAAACGACATGTAGCTTGATCTGAGCACATGAATGACCTGTCACTCCTCTTCCTTTGTAATCCGATTTTATTTTCAATTATTCACCAATTTCTACTTAATTAATCAACTCTAATCACTTAAAAAATTAATTACTCACCCAATTAATATTTAAAACACAAAAATATAATTTTTAACATAAATAAAAATATTTTTTATTATTTTCCAAATTAATAGGAAAAATTACCCAAAATTATCAAAAATTTATTGGAAAACTTTATCAAAAATAAATCCATGGAAAAATTATCAATACAAATAAATATAAAAAATGCAATATATTACATTTTTAGTTTATGGTACATTTGTACTTTTAATCAATCAATGTATTTATTAAATTAAATTAATAATTTAATTTATTTATAAATAATAGTTTAAATATAAATAAACATGAATTTTTTATAAAAAAAATTGTACAAGTTACATCCTCTACAAATTTAAAACATAAATGCATTCATAACAATGTAATTTAACATTAATAAAAATATTCTACCATAATAAAATTGAACTCGCAATTAAAATATAAAACAACTAATACAATAGGATAAATTAATTAGCCCAAATTAAAATTTAATATTCGTGTAAATTAGTTCAATATCCACCAATATTATTGAAATAGTCGTCGAATGGTTCGATGGAGAAGGAGGAAGTTGTTGAAATTGTTCTTTTTTTTGCAAAATTTTGCCCTTTTGAACTTCCATATAGGCAATGCTTTAATTAATCATTTATGAGAGTAATTTCCAATTCATAGGATCATTGAGATTAATATGTGATTATTTTTTAATTATATGGTACTTTTGATATGTAGTCAAATAGAACTTATAATAAATAAAAATATATTTTTATCTAAATTTATTTTATTTTGATTATTATATTACAAAAATATTTATGTTCAATATTTATACGTTATTAAAAGTATCAAAATATATTTTTTGTTGAAAGAATAAGTTGAATAATTAAATTTAAGTGTAAATTTTTAAATAATAAAAAAGAGGCATGGAGAGGAACATGCTTAGAATATTTAATTTGG
Organism: Flueggea neowawraea; assembly: GCA_948243855.1. NCBI lineage: Eukaryota > Viridiplantae > Streptophyta > Magnoliopsida > Malpighiales > Phyllanthaceae > Flueggea > Flueggea neowawraea. Next base: position 9,912 of record CAODLS011966342.1, read on the forward strand.
TGTTAAAAATCGAATTAATAGTTAAAGAGACCGTTAATGTAATTACTACATTTTAGTGTAAACTTACCATATTTTAGTTTTGTAGTTGGAGATAATTTAACAATGCTCCTAACTAGGAGCTAATATATTAATAAAATATTAAGAAGTTATGAGGTAAAGTGTAAGGTAGATTCGGAGGCATTAGAAAATGAGAATGAGAATAAAATATAATATAATAGATAAGAGTTAAATAGTAATGTCATAAATATAAAAGCCAATAAGTGTGCTAGTAAATTTGATTTAGTTTATTAATAAAATATTAAAAAGGGCGAATTATAAAAAAGAACCCCCCAAATAACAAAATTTGAAAGATACGCATTTTGAAGAAGCTCTACAAAATTTGCAACCTGACGAGGTCCCTATAATTTTATACGCTCGACTGAATCCTAATTATGATTTTTAAGCTCACGCGGCCTGAAATATAGCGAAACACATTCGCTGCTGTCGTAGGGTTTTCTTTTTTTTTTTTGAACTGATTGTAGGGTTTTCTATTTAAGCCACTAAAAACAAATCGCATCAATCAATCCGATTCCCTAAAAAACAACGCCAAAATTCCGCTCATCTTCCTCGACAATCTAAACCATTCCAGACCAAAAAACCACAACAAAATATACATCAAAACCGAAATAAAGAATACAGAAATCAAACCTAGTAAATTTCACACCAGAATGAATATTTTCAGCTTGATATTGAGACTTCTTTGAGCTTCAGTCCCTGCCAATCAACAACGAAGATTTCATTCACCCAAAAGCGAGAAAAAGTTACATCCAATTTAAAGAGGCAAAGGAAGACAACTTCAATTATTTGGAATTACTTTGAACTTGATAAAGGAAAGAACAATAAAAGAATTGCAAAATATAAAACTTGCAGTAAGATATATATAGATGATAGCAAGTATGGGACATGTAATATGAAACGTCATATACCTATGTGTCTTAGAGAAATACTAGAGATGTTGGTCAATCTTTGCTATCTAGTGAGGTAGCTTTGTGTAAAAAAATTCATTATTTCTTATGTGGTTGGCAAATTGATGATAGAATTTCTACTATTACTTTGGATAATGCATCTTCTAATGATGTGTGTGCTAATTTGTTAAGAAATCTTTTGGCCACGAAGGGTGATCTTTTGAACTGGATAGTGCAAGATGGTTTGAAAGAAATTGACGAGTCAATTATCAAAATTAGGAAAAGTGTTAAGTATGTGAATGGATCTCAATCTAGAAAAGTCAAGTTTGTGAAGTGTGTTCAACTTTGTAATTTGGACTCAAAAAGAGACTTAGATAAGACGTTCCCACAAGGTGGAATTCAACATTTTTTATGCTTCAAAGTGCTTTAAATTATAAAAATGCTTTTGTACACTTCAAATGAGTGATTCTAATTTCAAGCATTGTCCAAACTTCGATAAGTGGGTTAATGTGGAAAATATTTGCAAGTTTTTACAAGTCTTTAATGATATTACTTCTCTCTTTTCAGGCACCAAATATCCAACTGCAAATTTGTATATTCTGTTGATATTTACTGTTCATGTGGCAATGAATGAATTTATGTATAGAACAGATATGTGTATATGGAATCAATGGCAAAGAAGATGTTTGAGAAGTTCAATAGGTATTGGGCTAAATACAATAGAATTTTAGCACATGTTATTGTGTTAGATACTAGATACAAGTTAAGTTTTGTTGAGTGGTGCTATAAGAAACTTTATGGTGATGAAGGATTAGTTGAAACTGCGAAAGTTAAAAATACCTTGTTTACTTTGTATTTGGAATATATACATGTTGGAAATAAGCACATATATTGCGACGGTATCAATCATGGAGCTACGGCTACTGAAAGCGGTTTTATGCCAACAATGGATGATAATGCATCTTTTTCTAAAGATGTATTCAAGGTAATAACATAGTTATTATTTAGATGATACATGTTTTCTATTATTTAGTTATGATTTAGGATAATGGTTGTGCTTTCTAAATATGTTATTATTCTTGTTTTTGTAAGAGTTTGATTCTGAAGATCCTACTGATCTTGTTCCTCAGACGAGTCGATTGGAGATTTACCTTGATGAGCCAAGGATGGATAAAAGGATTAAATTAGATGTGTTGACATATTGGAAAAGAAACCAGTACAGATATCCTCAAATTGCAGCACTTGCTCGTGATGTTCTAGCTATTCCTGTGACTATGGTAGCTTCTGAAAGTACATTTAACAACAGTGGAAGGATTCTTAATCAATATAGGAGTTCATTAAATTCCGATGTGGTAGAAACATTGGTTTGTGCTCAAGATTAGTTATTTGATAATCATTGTATGATTTGAATTTTTTGTTTCAATTTATGCATTTATTTTTTATTGATGAACTCTTTTTATTTTTCTATAGATGTAAGCAAATTGAAGGTGGATGAACTTTCAAATGATGCTGTGGAGCTATCATTGCAGTGTTCCAAAGAAGTAAATGAAATTAATTGTCTTGGTCCATGTTCATCAACTTCTAAAATTTAGTATTATTTTGAACTATTGATTTAAGATTTTGTATGAACTTTGAACTTGTATGGATTTTTGTGCATGAACTTTGTATTTTTGGGTCTTTATTTGCATATGAACTTTGAACATATCATTTGGATTTTTTTGTGTGAATTTTAATTGCATTTTTAATTTGAATTATGTTGAAATATTAAATGGGTTAAATAGGTCATAAACGGGTTAAATGAGTTGTGTGTAATTGTTATACATGTTAAATGAGTTAAATGAGTCATGTCAAATTTTAATTAAAAATACGGCTCATTTAATTAAATGGGTTATTCGTGTTGTGTCGTGTCAATCTGTTTAATTATCGTGTTGTATCATGTTGTGTCAACCAATTTAATAAATGGGTCGTATTTGTTGTGACCTTAATCATGTCACTAAAGTAAATCGACACAACACGAACCCAACACAATAACATATTTTAACGTCCCTACCCGTAAAGCTTAAAGTGTAAGGGGATTCTTACCCTTTTGAAAGTAAGTGGGTGTATTATTTTTAAATAGAAAGATAGAAAAAACATGCAAAAAGAGGGGATGCGAACTTGGCAAGCGAATGGAGTTAAAAAAAATGAAAATGGACAAGAAAAAGAGATATTATAATTGTCAAAAGCAGTGAAATTGAAATATAGTCCTGCTTGCTTAGCCGACACCGTTGTCAGCGGTTATCATTATTTATTGGAAAATTAACTATGTAGTCCCTATACTGCAGTTGTGTTTTTAATGGTAGTTACATTACGGGGGTGGGTTTGATTGTAGATTTGCAGTGGTGTTCAATTACAATGGTGGCTTTGATGGGATGTGGTAACGGAGAAGGGTGTCTAGAGGTTTGTGTAGCTGAAGTGGAAGCTATTAGCTAGATTGGGATTGACATTAGTTGCTAAAAATGGTGGTTGTGATTGTAGTAGAATCAGATGCTTTGGTGGATGTCAATGAAATTGTAGGCACAGAAAATCGCTCAATATGGGAAACGTATGTTGCAGTTCAAGAAGTTTTTGCTAGGAGAGTGAATTTCAGTTCTTTGTCTGTGCTTGGATTCGTTGTAATGTAATAAACAAAATTGTAGACTTTCGCTAAGCTTGTAAAAATATAAACAATCATTTGTTTTGTAGAAACAAAACTTGAATTCTTAACTAAGCTACTATTTTCAAGTAACTGAAGTGATCCTATTTTAACACTTAATAAATTTAATTGTTTGCTTCAAGATCATTGTCAATTTCTAATTACATTGTTTGCTCCAAGATCATCGTCAATTTCTGAATTTGTTGTTAATTCTTAGATTAATTGTGTGAGGTTGAATATGAAGAGAAAAGGGTAAGTAAGAAATGAATTGAAAGATTCACAATGTCTTAACGGATCAATAACGGTTAGTTAATGGACGGACTACAATGCTTTGTAAAAATAAAATATAGGAATGGACTACAAAGATTTTCAAATACAATAATGCACTAGTTAATTTTGCTAAACCTCAAGGACGAAATAGTTAAGTTTCCTTATTTATTAAAAAAAGAACGTAAAAAAGGCAAAATGGGGAGGAAGAAAGAAGGAAAAAGGTCTGAATTTCCTAGAAGGGTGTTCTCTAAGCCGGTCCATGTTTAGAAATTGACCGCTTCGTTTTCTGGCACTTAATTCTGTTAATCTTTCTAAACGCAAAATTCAAAAGACCAATTTACCCTCTTTTAAACCCCATATTCTCGAACCTTACCAATTTACCCACTACTCTTACCTAAAGCCCATGCACGCACATGTACCACACTAACACCTTTCTCTTTTTTGTCTCTATCTCATCTGAAACCACTATCTCTCTCCCTCTCACGTTTGAAATTTTGCCTCTTCCTCCCTCTTTCTCATCTCTCTCCTTCTCATACTCTACCAGACCCACAACCACTGTCATCGTTCACACACACTCTCTCTCTCTCCACTCCCTCCAATGTTCTTGTTTCTCTATCTTACCTCCTTCTCCCTAAATTCTTGTCTCTCTCTACCCTCACCACACCACCACCCCTCCATCGTCACCCCCAACCTTAATCAATCTTGTCGTTCTAAGTTCTCCTCTCGCCATCTCCATTCTATCATTCACCTTTGAACACACCCAAGTCCACTCTCTCACTGCTATAATTTTTTTTCTTTTGTCGTTTTCCTAAGAGATTTTCTTTGGCAAGAGGAACGATTGAAGTAGGATTTGTGGCTTGGGATTTCAGTGATGATGGTGACGGGATTTTGATTTTGGTGATGGGAAGAGAGATTGATTTCGGTGAAGCTTTGGCTTTTCGGATTTGAAGTTCTGGGTTTTAAGAGTTTATTGCTTTGAATTTGGGTCTTGCTTTGTTTTCAAATTGGGAGTAAGAGGAGTTTGTTTGATGTTTGTGAACAAAAAAGAGCATATATGAAATCAAATGATTCTAGGCTTCTCAATTAGTATGAGGGGTCTTGCTTTTGCAATTTGGTCCTACGTTATGTTTGATGTTTGCGAAGATTCAAGGCAAATGGAGAAAGATGCAAAAAGAGAAAGATACGAAGAGAGACAAAGAGAGAAGGGAGGAGGAGGGAGATGAGGGAAGAATTGTCTTTAAAATTTAAACATTAATGGGACCATGTGCCACCTCAACAAATCCAATGTGCACATTAAAAAATTAACAGAGTTAAGAGTCAGGGAGCAAAACGGCCAATTTTCAAACAATAGGGACTGGATTAGAGATTTCCTCAAACTTTAGGAACCTCCCAATGAAGTCACCCAAAAAGAAGAAGGAAAGTAATCGGAGAGGAAGGGGAACATGAGAACTTTAATAAATGCTACGGATCCGATCTGTCTCGTAATGAAGAGAAGTATTCTCCGATCTTCCCTAAGAAAAGTATCGTCACGACAACTCAATTTGCCCGGTAAACTACTCCGCCTCCCCATGGTTTAATTAATAAAAGGGAGGGGATATTTTATCTTCATCTGCTAAACTCCTTAAAGTCCTTTTTGTTACAGAATGGCACATAATGTTTGTAAAATGTTTCAATAAAAGCATGAGGAGCAGTTGACCCTTGGATGCCAACGTGGCATAGAAACCTTGAACCAAATGGTCCACATCTAACCCCCGATGTTTAATGACATTTAATTTGACAAAATCGGTCCTCTACTTCCATCATCGATACTCAATAGACCAACCATGAACCACCACGACCACCACCTCGGCGAAATCTCCACCAAAACCCAAACTCGAATACGAAACGCTACATAACCTATCACAATCACCTATTTAACTCCAATCAATCAAAAATAGCATTTAAGTCTCCATCAATCAAATTGTGAAAATAAATCACCACCGAGTCTAATCAAACAAATTCACAAATCTACAATAAACTCATTCACTTCAAGAAAACTAGAGTAGAGAAACCTTCAAAAACCCTCAGACCACTACTAATCAAACCCGTTCGCTAATCCAAACACCACAAAATCAAACCATAACCACAAACCCACAAAACCAGATTTTCGTGGAGATTCCAGTTGCGGTGGTTATGGTGGTGGGGCTCTGCGGAAGGGGATTGGTGAGAATTCGTGAAGTCCGTCAAGTTAACGAGTTTGGAGAAATGATGGGTCGGGTCGGGACAAAGCAAAAGGATAGAAAAGGAAGAAAAATAAATTTTAGCAGTGAAGACTGAAGAGATGTAGATCATATTGGGCTCGAAGAAGGTATGGTTGGTTGTGGACTTCTTGTAGTGGCAAAATTAAATATATTGTTTTTTCCTTTTTATGTTTTTTTTCCTTGCTATTTTTTTTATCTACAATTGTTCTCTTGGATGCCATTTTTATGATAATAATAACAATAATTCTAAATTAATAGTATTATTTTACTTAATTGGATCTATTCTTTCTTTATCCACTCTACTTAAAAATATTAACAATATTTATTTTTAACCTACACAACACTGTCTGAAATTTGGATTATTTTTTTACAAAGCTTTTTGTTCAAAAGTCGTTAAGTGTGAGTCTTGTTATGATCAATAAATAATTAAAACAAAGAAATCTGAAAATGCTTTCTTTTCCTTTTAAACTTTTTTTTAACCAAACTTTTCCTTTTAAACGTTGGTAGGTGGGATTGGGGGTGAGAGTTTGTTTGGATGTAGTGTAAATAAGAGGAAAAAAAGATAAGTAAAAGAAGGAAGGATAATTACATATTTTGTTGAAAAAAATTTTTTACATTTTAATAAAAATGTAAGTAAAAATAATAAAAAGTATGATTTACTTTTTTATTTTATTGAAAATCTTTATTTTTATTATACTTTAAATTAAAGTGTAATATAATAAAATATTTTTATACTTTTTTTATTATTGTCTTCATTAAAATTCAATAATTCTAAATTACCTTTTTACTATAATAACCCTTCTCTCTGGTTTGCGCACACAACCTGACTTGAGACCAACAACGACACACCAAAAAGGCCGCTTCAACAGGTTAGCTTCTCTCTAGTTTTCATCTTTTTTTGCTCTGATTGTGTTGGTAATTTGTTCTTTAGCCGTAAATCACTAGCCTAATATATTATTGTTTAATGATTTTGTTGGAGTAATGATTGCATACAATGCTTGGTTATTTTTGTTTTTAGTTTTCGTGCTTTAGCCTACTATAATGATTGCATACACTACTGTCTTATCTATGAGTGATCATATATTATATATTTATTGTATATGTTATTGTGATTTAATTAGCGATGGATGACCGAAATATTGGAAACTAAAGAGAAGCGCCTTCAAAGAACAAAAAACGCAAGAAAATTAGAGTGGATGAAGAAGCTTCACTTTTAAAAATGGGACTTGATAATATCGTCCAAACTATTACAAATTCAACCGTAAAATTGGTTAAAGCTACAGTTAGCAAACTTTTCATTCCAGAAAGTGAAATATAGAATATACTAGTTGATTTAGGTGTTGAAGAACAAAATTGTGGTGAAATATATCTTTATCTTCTTGAAAAGTCAGAGAAGTTGAGAGGTTGTCTTAGATCTCCGCAAGAATGTGGTAAGATCTTATTGCTTCAAATGATGAGACAAGTTAATGCACCAAATAATTAGTTTAACAACATTGCTAAAATTTTGTAGTCCATAAAATATTTATGGATTTAAATTATTTTTGTAGTTTTAAGGCATAGACGTTAAACATTTTGTTTTGGATTGGTACGATTTAATGCTTTCATAATTTTGACTTTTTTAACAAAATTTCAATAAGGTTATTTTTGTATTTTGGTTTCTTTCATGATTATTTTACCTTCTATTAGTTATACTCTTATTTTTTTTACTCCCAAATGAGAGTAAGATTTACATTTACTGTTCTCTTCTCTTTTTATTCTTTTTTACTTATTATCATTTTTTTCTCTTTTATTAATTATAGTTACTTACACCCCATTCAAACATAGTATAAGGGGTGGTGGGGATCCGATGTGGACCATTTGAGTCCAAGTTTCCATGCCATGTTGGTATCCAAGCTTAGTCAACTGCTTCTGATGCTTTCGTTGAAACATTTTATAAACATTAGGTTGCTATTCTGTAACAAAAAGAACTTTGAGGAGTTTAGTGTAGTATTTAATAAAGTTCAGGTACCATGGGTGCAATTAACTCAGGGAAACAGAGGTAAAGATCCAAATCAGATTTTAGAGAGAGATGAGAACGAGAAACGACGGGGGAGCATCCTGGATAGAGATTTTGGAAGCGTGAAAAACCACACCACACCACACCTCTCTTTCCCACCCACACAATTGCATTTCCACTCACAACCTCTCTGGATCTCCCCCTTCTTATTGCCATACTGGTGATAGATTTTAGGACGGCTCTTCCATTGTATTGCATTGCATTTTATTTTTATTTTTTGGATTCGAAATTCCATCAGCGAGATCCGCGTTTCCTTTTTTGTTTCCTCTACCCTCGCTCAATCTCGCTGACTTTCTTCTCTCCTCCTCTCAATTGAGGGATAGAGATCCTTGCCCTCTCTCCTGCTCTCTTCCCCCCCCTGTAACCCGCTGCTGAGATGGAGGGCGAGAACAAAAAGTCGGCGGTGTCTGATGTTGGAGCTTGGGCCATGAACATTATCAGCTCCGTCGGCATTATAATGGCCAATAAGCAGCTTATGTCCAACAGTGGTTATGCCTTTAGCTTTGGTATGTTCTGGTCTTTTTTTTATTATTATTTCTTGTTATCTATCAGATCTCTCAGATTTATTGACTTCAACTTTGATCTGTTTCGCCGAGTTGATCTTTAATTGTGTTAATTTGTTTCAGCGACGACCTTAACGGGATTCCATTTTGCTGTAACGGCGCTGGTGGCTCTGGTTTCGAATGCCACTGGTTTATCGGCTTCAAAGCATGTTCCTTTGTGGGAGCTTCTCTGGTTTTCCGTTGTTGCCAATATGTCCATTACTGGCATGAATCTCAGCCTCATGCTCAACTCGGTTGGATTTTATCAAGTCAGTTGTATATCTACACTCTCCTCTTTTCACTACTCGGATCACTATTTCCCAGACCCAGTCACTTCACGTGTTATTGTTTCTCTCTGTTCTAAGCTGTATCACTCCTAAAATCAATTTAGCAGATCCGATTCTTTCTTCAAATTTTCTTTCTTTTTTCTTTCTTAATCAGCTAATGATCTAAGTTTCGATTTCACAGATTTCTAAACTCAGTATGATCCCAGTGGTTTGCGTGATGGAATGGATCCTTCACAATAAACATTACTCAAAGGAAGTCAAGTTATCAGTGTTGGTTGTTGTTATTGGCGTCGGTGTTTGCACTGTGACTGATGTTAAAGTAAATGCCAAAGGCTTTGTATGTGCCTGTACAGCCGTTTTGTCTACCTCCTTGCAGCAAATTGTGAGTTTTAATATCTTAAAGTAGATTCCTGATGGTTGTATTGCTGCTAGATGATTTTCTGTTCAATGTTATGCTTAAAGCATAATCTGTGCCACATCTGAAACCTGCAGAAAACAAAAAAATTGTAAGAAATTGGTGTCTTGCATTTACTGAACATAGGGTTGGATTCTTTTATCCATTTAGATAGAACTAAGTCTCAATCTTCCATTCATGGATGGCTTTCTCATTATACTACTGAAGTAAATGAGTACTAAAGGAAGTATGGTACAGAATCTAGTTGTACAACATATATCAATGTACAATTCAGTGTTTTTGCAATGCATGTTGTTAATTCATTTTGTTCCTTTTTTTTGGATTATCAGACCATAGGTTCCTTGCAGAAGAAGTACTCTATTGGTTCTTTTGAATTGTTGAGTAAGACAGCCCCAATTCAAGCTCTCTCACTTCTTATTCTTGGTCCTTTTGTCGATTACTACCTTAACGGCAAATTTATAACGAACTATAAGATGTCTTCTGGTGCCATTGTAAGCATTCATCTCTCGTATGTGCTTCTTTCCATTACTACACACTTGAAAGGATTTGTTGCACCAAATTTACACTGATGAGGTTTGCATCTATGCAGTTTTTAATTCTTCTCTCATGCTCCCTAGCTGTCTTCTGCAATGTGAGTCAGTATCTCTGTATTGGAAGATTTTCAGCAACTTCATTCCAGGTTTTGGGTCATATGAAAACAGTTTGTGTTCTCACGCTGGGATGGCTATTATTTGATTCGGAATTGACTTTCAAGAACATAATGGGGATGGTTATTGCAGTTGTTGGCATGGTAGTTTATAGTTGGGCAGTGGAGGCTGGGAAGAGTTCAAGTAACAAGGCCATACCCCATGTGAAAAACAGTCTTACAGAAGAGGAAATCAGACTTCTTAAGGAGGGAGTTAAAAACACTCCTATCAAGGATATTGAGCTTGGTGAATCCAAAGGGTAGGTGCACTTGTTTTGGCTGGGAGAGGAGTATCTCATTTGTCGTGGGTTCAGCTTAGTCGGCGTCCTTGCCTCATATATGTTTCTGCTACACAGATGTCTGTCGGCTGACCCCTAAGTGGAAATCATAGAAATTGTGTTCATTCATTCAAACAATTTTTTTTTGTCTAATTGTTGGTTGTTTTATTAAATTATTCTTGTATGTTTAAGGAAATTAGCAACTGAAACTGGGAAGGGAACTTAAAACTCTTGATGCTCGCAGCAAACCCCTCCTATTTAGGTTGAGTTTTTTTTGTTGTGCTCTATAAGTTGTAAAAGATTTTTCTTGCTAGTAAAATAAAGGCTATTCTTTTTGCCGGCCTAAAGCCGAAGGAGGTTTACAGGATCAAGCCAACACGCTTGGTTAATTAGGCTTTCTTAATGAAATTAGGGTGGCGTTTATTATCTAATCCACAAACTCTTTGGACGCGTATTCTTTGTGCCAAGTGACTTTAATTGCTCTAGGCAATACAATCTCTCCCCTCTTTGGTAGGAAATTTTGAAGAATGTTGATAATATTAAACAGAATTGCGTAGTATCGGTGGGAAATGGTCGTAAAACCAGATTTCGGATGGATAATTGGGTTGAGGCGACTTGCCTTCTTATTTCCCTTGTTACCCATCATGTTTCATATGATCAAATTAACTTGACGGTTGAAGAATGTGCTAATGCGGGTTTTTGGACAAGAGAACACTTAACCTTATTGCTACCTACTAATGTGGTTAATGCTATCCTTTCTATGCACCCTCCTGTCCATGATGGCTCTGAGGATATTTTAGTGTGGAAGGTGTTCTCTTCAGGCAAGTTCGCAATTACTTCTGCCGTGTAATTTTTGTAGACTGATAATCCAATGTTATTGAACCAAGCTATACATATTGGTTGGGATTCAGTTTGTAAATGGTATGGCCTTGTCCGTGCCAAGACTTGCCTTTGGTTGGCTCTCCATGGCCGATTGTTTACTAATTCCCAGAGACTAATTTGGAGGTTGTGTTCTTCTGCTACATGCTCCCGATGTCAGTTGGGCGTTGAGACCATTCTTTATGCGTTATGTGACTGCCCAATTACTAAAGAACATTGGCGGTCTATCCTCCCTTCCCAAGGACGTCATTCTTTCTTCACCATGACTTTGAGTAATTGGCTTACATTTAATCTGCAGAGTAAGATAATTTTCGATAATAATCTTTCCTGGTCCATGTTTTTTGGTATTGTGGTTTGGCAATTGTGGCATGCCCGTAACAAGGAAGTTGTTGCTGGCGGTGCCAAGCAGCGGATGGTGGGGCGGAGAGGTATACAAATTGCATTTAATTTTCTTCAAGCTACCTGTCTTGTCAATCGTTTCAATATTAGGGCTATCCCTTCCAATACGGTTGTGAGGAAGTTTGGTGGCAACTTATGTATCAACGTTGATGCGGCGGTTTCTTTTCACAATCGTTCTTCAGCCGTGGGCCTTATCGTTAGGAACTCTATGGGATTTGCACGTCTTTGTCGCAATATTAAGCTAGGTTTTCTGGGCCCGTTAATTACTGAACTAGTGGTCATTCGTTGTGCTCTTGATTTAATTATGGATAACAATTGGTATGGGGTTATTATTGAGTTTGATTGCACTTTAACTGTTAACACTTGTAACTCACTCATGCCTTGTGTCACGGGCTTAGAGTTTTAGCGCAGGGACTTCACCCGTGCGGCACCCTGGGACTCGCGCATACCTGAGGTCCAGCCTTTCTCTTCTCTGATGCTTACTGGTTTCGCCCTCCCATGGGCTCATTAGGGGAGCGGGGACAGCTCCCGACCAGTGTGGTGCCTAGATGGCACGCAGATCCGTCATAGTCAAGTCCCAGACCAGCAACAAGCTCCCCAAACTCAATTGGGTCGGCATGCCTAACTCAAGACATGCGCAACACCTACGGCACGTACTCACATTTTCCGCTGCCCCGCAACCCACACTTTAGCTCACCAGCAAGCATCTCGCGCATCCTGCGTTGTCATGACAGTTGGGTCGTGACATTCTCCCTCACTCAATTCATGTACGCCCCGTGCATGAGGGGAACTCTTCGCCATCCTCCATAGATTGTCCCGGATCAGTGTGCGACTACCCTGCCTCTACTCGTCTCCATCTTCAAAGAGAGCCACGTGCGCCAGACCCCACATCACTTTGGGCGCACACTGAGTGGACTTGAGCGCTCGGCGTAGTATCGCTGCAGCTTCCTGCCTACTCGTCCTCATCTCCAAGAGGACCCAACTGCGAACACCCCACCCGGGTGCGAGCATCACTCGAGCTCATCCGCGCCTCATGTCGTACTCGCCATCTTAGTAAAGAGCGCTTGGCAAACTTCACAGCGTGCACACTTCGGTCTCTGATACCACTTGTCACAGGCTTAGAGTTTTAGCGCATGGACTTCACCCGTGCGGCACCCCGACTCACGCATACCCGAGGTTCAGTCTTTCTCCGTCTCCGATGCTTACTGGTTTCGTCCTCCCATGGGCTCATCAGGGGAGCGGGGACAGCTCCCGACCAGTGTGGTGCTTAGATAGCACGCAGATCCGTCATAGTCAAGTTCCAGACCAGCGACAAGCTCCCCAAACTCAATTGGGTCGGCATGCTTAACTCAAGACAGGCGCAACACCTACGGCACGTACTCACACCTTCCGCTGCCCCGCAACCCACACTTTAGCTCACCAACAAGCATCTCGCGCATCCTGCGTCGTCATGACAATTGGGTCGTGACAATAAGTATGTGGCAACACATTTGATTAACATCTGACATTTGTTAATCCGACATCACATTTTCTTGACATCTGTTTATCTCAGTCTGTCTCATTTGTCAGTTTTGATTTGCTTCTTCTTTCTTCTTCTTCTCCCTGCTGCTCTTCTTCCTCTTTCTTTAATTGTTGTAAGTCTGCATTTTCCTATTTCTTTACAGCGGAAGAAAACAGGGATTTGACCCCGACGACGCTGATGTTGTCTGTTGCAAGTCCTGGGTGCGGCCCTGTCTTCCATTTGTTTGATTTTCGATCTCTCAATTTTCCACCCGATTGGCTTCTATCTAAGCTCCTTCTCTCTTTTCTGAAATCACATGTTTGAAGACTCGTATTGTTTGGGGTTTTCCCGCTTTTTCACAATTCTCTTGAAGGTGGAGACACATTTTTTTTTCTTTTTCATTGGGGTGTGGTGTTGAAATTTAGTTGCTTATAATGAGGGTAGAGTGGTGGAATTGGACAGGAAGCTTTTCTTGGGGATGTTGTATCCGACCTACTAGCAGTATGTTTTGTCTCTGCTTTCTACTATATTTATTGTCTCCACTTTTGCCCTTATTAACACCTTTTTTTTTGTAATTAGGTTGAAAATAATAAACAGATGGATGAAATGGAATGAACAAGACCCCAAAACTAAATTTCAGTGAATGATTCGAAATCTCAAAAAGGGATACTTTGGTTATTTGGTGACATACTTAAACGGGGTGTTTGTGTGAAAAAGCTATTTGTGAGGAAGTGAGTGAAGAAACTATTTGCCCAGTTCTATTGGGTTGGGGGTGGAACTATTTGTTTGTTTGGAGGGGTGGGAGTGAGGGGTTGTCTTTTTCCCACACAAAAAAATTAAAAGAGAACCTCTAAAGTTCTCATATGTTTTTATATGTTTCGGATTGTGCTCTCTGCATCTTGAGGAGAATACGATTGTTTCGATGATGTGCATTTCTCTACCCTCAAGAATGATATAGCAGGATGCCAGCTTTTATTTATTATTCATCGGAGATATTGAAGTACGCATGGAGCGAATAAAGATTTTACATATTTTTTTTTCTTTAGAAAGATTCTCCATCGCTAAGTAAGTGCTTTTGCAATTTTTTATATTGATTGATTGACCCTATATTATTGGATACCCATTTCAATTTTGTAGGTATTAGCTATTAGTATGGTCTGTTTAATTTGTAAAATTTGTCGCTCTACCATCCATTTATTTGTCCAAACTTTATTGTTTTTTGGTTGGCATAAGTTGTTGGAGTGTGTTTTTCGGTCTCCTTAGTTAAGTTGTTGAGAGAAGAAAAATGAACATAAGTGATTTAGAATGGTTCGGTCAAATGTGTCTATGTCCACCACCTAAGTTCCACACTTAGGATTTTCCAAACCACTATATCGATGATTGATTTCAGCTCAATCCAACAAAATCTTACAAAAAGGTTGATTGCGGCTCATACCTCTAATGCCAACCCAAGGTTGATTCCCGACTCACACCTCTAAAACCTACACAAGGTTAATTCCTGACCCACACCTCTAAAGTTTTTAACCAAGTTGATTGCAACTCACACCTCTAAAGTATACACAAGGTTGATTCTTGGCTCATACCTCCAAGCCAACCCAAAGTTGATTTCTCTCTAGGCTCACACCTCTAACAACCTTATAATGTTGTTTTCAAGGCTAACAACAAACCTAACCCATACTCAAAGTGTTTACAAATCACTCATAATGGTGGTGTGATTTTAGAATAAGAGATGAAGCAAAATACCTATAAACTAGGCTAATTTTGAGCACCAAATGAAGAATAGTTATAGCAAGGATTTAGTTGCTTTCTTATGTCCTTCAAGACTCTATTTATAGTGTTTGAGATGCTCTTGAAGTTGATTTAGCCGTTGTAATAGTATAGAGACCCGTTGGAAGTCGATCATGATGCATTTTTTATGTTGACAGCTTCCACTAGTTGACTACCAAAGTCACCAGTCGACTACCAAACTTCAGATTCACTTCTGTGTTCCACGTTAGTCGACTACCCAACTTCACCGGTCAACTACCCAATTCATATATCCATTAAATGACCGTTGTACATCAGATGAATGTCATTTGTAGTCAATTTGAGCAATCATGATCTTTACTAGTCGACTGTCCATCTTCATTAGTCGACTACCCAAGTCATTAATCGAATCATGGTCCCATCAGTCGACTACCAAGCAATTTTGTAGCTTCTGTTTGTCCGCTAGTTGACTCGCCATTCAGCCAGTTGACTACTTAAGGTTTGGAACTTCTTGAAATGTTTTCTTCATGCATTAATTGACTACCATACATCATGAGTTGACTCTTAGTCTTGAAAACTTGATTCTTCATTCATCTTGAATTCATATTCTTCCTCAAAGATAATCGTACTAATTTTTGTACATTAATCAAAACATAGAAGGAATCAAATGTGAACCACTCTTGATTCAACAATCTCCCCACTTTTTGTTTGATGACAAAACTTAGGAAGAGGTGAATTGTCTAAAGTTTGTACCTATCAATTTTTAGAAAAAAATTCATCAAGGCATGAAGCCTTGTCTTGAATAACATTGTTAGTCCAAAAATATATTCAATATATCTCTTGTTTTTCAACAAAAAACATGTTTTCAAAACACCATTTTGAAAATATTTTCCCCCCTTAACCACTCTAAAATTACTTTAGCATTTCTCTCTTTATACCAATTTGAAAACAATTTGTGCATGATTTTTAAAATATCATTTCTCTATCTTTTTAACTCAAATCAATATCAAATTGACACCAAAATGAAATAACTGAAAAGGTTGGAAAGATAGTAGCGAAGTTGACATATCTAATGATGTAGGATCTTTGCTCCAAGGATGTTAAGCCTTCTCATAAGGAGACCCTCTTTGATACCAATTGTTGGAGTGTTTTTTTTTTCAATCTTCTTAGTTAAGTTGTTGAGAGTTGAGAGAAGAAAAATGAACACAAGCAATTTAGATTAGTTCGGTCAAACGTGCCTACGTCTACTACATAATTTCCTCAATTAGGAATTCTCAATCCACTATATCGATGATTGATTTCGGCTCAATCTAACAAAACCTTACAACAAGGTTGATTGCGACTCATACATCTAAGGCCAACCCAAGGTTGATTCCCGACTTACACCTTTAAAGCCTGCATAAGGTTGATTCCCGACCCACATCTCTAAAGCCTTTAACCAGGTTGATTGCTGCTCACACATCTAAAGCCTACACAATGTTGATTCATGGCTCATACCTCTAAAGTCAATCCAAGGTTGATTTATCTCTAGGCTCACACCTCTAAAACCCTTACAATTTTATTTCAAGGCTAACAACAAACTTGACCCATACTCAAAGTGTTTACAAATCACTCATAATGATGATGCGATTTTAGAATAAGAGATGAAACAAAATACCCACAAACTAGGTTAATTTTGAGCACCAAATGAAGAATAGTTGTAGCATGGATTTGTGTGCTTTCTTATGTCCTTCAAGACTCCATTTATAGTGTTTGAGATACTCTTGAAGTTGATTTATCCGTTGGAATAGTATAGAGACCCGTTGAAAATCAATCATGATGCATTTTTTATGTTGACAACTTTCACCAGTCGACTACCCAAGTCACCAGTCGACTATCAACTTTAGATTCACTTCTGTGTTCCTCGTTAATCGACTACCCAACTTCACTGATCAACTATCTAAGTCACATATCCGTTAAATGATCGTTGTACATCAGATGAAGGTCATTTCTAGTCAATTTGAGCAATCATGATCTTCACTAGTCGAATACCCATCTTCATTAGTAGACTCATAGTCTCACCAGTCGACTACCAAGCACTTTTTTAGATTCTGTTTGTTTGCCAGTTGACTCGCCACTTCCGTCAGTCGACTACTCAAGGTTTGAAACTTCTTGAAATGTTTTCTTCATGAATTAATTGACTACAAAACATCATGAGTTGACTCCTAGACTTGAAAACTTGATTCTTCATTCATCTTGAATTCATTTTCTTCCTTAAAGATAATCGTACTAAGTTTTGTATATTAATTAAAACATAGAAAGAATCAAATGTGAACCACCCTTGGCTCTAGTGGAGGACGTAGAACAAAATCAAAGCAGGGTCCCGATGGCAAATAAAGTGATATTTTATAGTTGATAGAAATCATATGTTATATAATGTGTCAATTTCTCATATAATATTATAAATGTATATAATATACCTAAATAAACCATAAATAAACTACAAAAAAACCAAATATATGTATTATATATTAAGAGACCACGAACTCGAGGGGGATCACGGGACCATGCCGGACCCCCCTTAGGTCCACCCCTGCTTGGTTCAACATGAGTAATTCAGGAAATAACTTCAAAACTCTTTTAGATATACTTGCAGAGTTAGTTAATTATGTTTAATTACATTGAGTTGCATCATGCATCTGTGGTTGCCTCCAGAATTTAACTGAATGTAGAAGCATACAATGCATAAGCTGGTGTTTGCAGTTTGTTATTTCTTTGGCTTTTTTAACAGATTTGTCTTGAGTGACAGGAACTAGAGTAAATGTGTTTGGGAGATGAGATCCAAAATGAATTTCTAAATTAGTAAGAAAAAAGTTCCTTTATTTATCTTTTTGTGAAGCAGAAAGCCAAGCACAATAGATTTTTTTTTTTGAATAATCTCGAAGTGGTAAAGACGGTTTAATTCGAGTCTTTATGATGTCGGAAGGGTGACCATTTAATGTTAAAATGCAAAAAAGGTTACAGTAGGAGTTTGATTAGATTAAGATTTAGCAGTGCCGATATGTAAATGATCAACTTATATTTCTACTGGTCTTTTTCATTAATTTTAAAGTGTTATATGTATTTTTCATTAGTTGCATTAGCTATCTTTGACATCATGAGAGGAAAAGAAAAAAAATCTTAGTTGCATTGGCTATATTCGACATCAATGGCTAAAATCATTCGTGATGAAAATCTTTTCATTGTTATAGGCCATCCGTTGGATCATGTTGACTCAATAGATTACGAAAATATGATGATGAATAACTCCATATTAGAGTGTTACACCCACCACACATTTTGCATTTTGTAAACTATCCTCAACTGAGAGCAGATCCGAAGGATTTAAAAAAAAAAAAAAGAACATCTCCAAAGATTCTTTACAAGTGAAAAGGTTTAAGGCCATATGTACTTGAAGAATTATAGACTATACAGGTGTTTTTAGATTCTTTAGTGAAAGAGGAATGATGAGGCCATGTTTGCTTTGGGAAATTTTTCTAAAGATACAAAAAATGATGGAATATGTGCTTAGCAAGGGAAATGTTTAATAATAATAATAATAATAATAATAATAATAATAATAATAATAATAATGTTTTCCGGAGAATATTGTACGCATAATACAAACTTTCTCCTTGGAATAAAAAGTCTGAATTATTAAATTAATGGAGGGGAAAGTCGGGTTACAAAATTTAAGAATAATTTTTGTAAAAACATATACAAAATTTTACCTTAAATTTCTGAAACATACTACAAATTAGTTAAACAATACAATTTTAATTATTCAATTGTTAATTTTTAGAATTTATTACCCAAATAAATAAAAGATTTGAAATGTACCGTGTAGATTTTTCGTATACACCAATTAAAACAACTTTCAATGGTAATAACAACTAATATATTTTTTTTAATTATAAATAATTCTTATATTATTTTTGCCTTTTTTCTGTAAATTAATTTAATTTTCTTATCTAGATATTATTTCTCAAAGGGAATTGCAATCACAATCAAATACACATATAAAACAAGAATTCCGTTAAAAGATACTACTAATGGTAATATTAAATCAATTTTTTTAAATATTTATGACTTTTTTTTTCTCTTGCTTAATATTGCTATTTTTTTTTCATTTTGTCATAATCTTAAGAAATCTATGGGACAATTTTCAGACAACAATATGAGAAAGAGAAGTTGTTCTATTTATCCAATGAATTTGGATTTAAAAGCAACTAGATTAAATAAATCAACAAGCAATGCAAGTCTAGTACCGAGTGACATGACAATCGAAAAAATTGTGCTCCGAAAACAAATGACCAATCACTGGATAATTATTTCTATTTCTAGATTGTTAATTATAAATGATGCAAACTTTATAGTATCCCGGAACAACTTCCGGTTCTAACACTAGTATAATATTAAACTCAAATTTTCTCTACTATTTGTCTTGAAATTTAAACTCAAATTACATTTTCATCTCATTTCTTAACGTTATATTATTAATTAAAAAAAAGTAAAGAAGAGTGAATAATAATTGCACGTATATGTAGAGTTACTATTCACCTCTCTCTCTCTTTTTAAAATTTGGTAATAAAACTTTAATTAATAAGTTGAAAATTACAGTATTACACTAATTTTAATACTAGTTAAGATATAAAATAAATTAAGAAAATTATTTGGAAGAGTGATAAAGAGTATTGTTGGAAATGTTCTAACAAGAATAAAGGCGAACGCTGTGATGAGACAAAAAAAGAGAGGTGGCAGTGACAACAATGGGAGGAGGTTAATATTTTAGATCTAACTCAAGAAAAGAGAATCATGTTTATTGGGTGATAAAGAAGTAACACTTAAAAGGGTTGGTAGCATCAGAGAAGGGTAAAAGAAGAGACAACCAGCTGCGGATTTATATAGGGACAAGGAGGGGCTCAAGTTCCTCCTCGTCAAGTCCTTCAAATTTGCTCTATTTTATATTTAAATCCTTTTAATTTTAAAATTAGTTAAGTTAGTTCCTACAACTTTATTTCATTAGCTGAATTAAATGAAATTCAATTTAACATCACAATTAGGAACACCAAATTTAACAAAATTAAATCACTTTGTGTTAATCCTAACCAATTTAAAATTGTTTTATGTCTAAAATTTATTACTTTTAGTGATTCAGAATCAATTTTTTATCATATATTTATCGTCAGCACCTGTTTAATGCAAATCATGGCTCTGCCACTGAAGTTAACTATTGGAGAGAAAGAAAAAAAAAAGGAAGACGAGTGATTAATTGAGTAAATAGAATGACAAAAATTAGTGAATATTTATTATTCATTTTCTCTTTGCAACATTAAAATTTTTTTTGGGTAAAATCTATGACAGTCCCTGAGATTTAGCGATATCTCTCAGCCGCTCCCTATACTATGAAAATTCGCTGCTACGGTCCCGGATCCTTAACTCCGTTTGTTTTTTTAAACGAAAAAAGGGAAATGTCCAAATTGCCCTTACCAAATCATCAGGTAATATTCATAATTCTTCTTCTTCTCCTCCTCCTTTTTCTTCTTATTCTTCTTCTTCTTCTTCTTCTTCATCACCTCCATCTACCACCTCTGTCTCCTTCGTCGATCACCTCTCTCCTCTTCTCTCCTCTATTTAACAAGAACTTAGTTAGACAATTGTTTGATCGACTTCTTGAACTTTTCAATTTAAACAACCACCAAAGGGTAATCTAGGAATAAAAATCAGATTTTGACAGGTCAAATATTGCCACATCAGCAAAAATAACGTGGCACGTTAAAAAACAGACGGAGTTAAGGATTAGAGACCGGAGCAGCGAATTTTCAAAGTATAGGGACCGACTGAGAGATATCGCCAAATCTCAGAGACTGCCATGGATTTTACCTCTTTTTTTTTGACATTACAACTATTACCAAAATCCCACCCCATTTTAGGTAGGTCTTGAGCCAGGACCTCAAGGTCCCGGGTTCATTATAGGGTAAATTATATACACGTTTGAATTACTGAAAGCAAGAAAAAAAGAATGTTTTCTGAATTCTAATTGCAAAATTACAAAACGTAAGATGGCTGCTTGAATATGACTTGGAGCTTGATTCACCAAGCTAATAGCTTGGAGCAGCTCAAGTATGTTTTGCATGTTCCAGACTAACAAAAAGAAAAGTATGTTTTTCTTGTTCAGTTTGAGTAATAGATGACAAAAAGAAACAATATTTGGAATGTTAAAGCATGCTAAATAGTAAGTTGTTTATATTTCTTGACCAAAAATAAAAACTTGTTTATACGACCACACGCCTTTTGAAGGGTTTAAATTTAACACAGACAAGTTTGAATTGTATAAGTGTTGACAGGTTTATAACATACTACAAATGGCTCTTGTATAAATTAACAAGCCTAACAACTTGACATGAATTGACAAAATTAACTTTAGCATATATATGATTTACACACACAAGCACACTATCTGATTATGACACGTTAAATATTTTTTTGAAGAACTCCAAAGCCTAATTACTTCTATTCGTTTCATTTTGGTTTTTCATATTGTTTTGTTTAATGAATTCCAGAACCTTGAAACTGCACTTCCTTCTAAACTGTACCCTGACGCATTTTTAGCCTTGGTTATGACTTTGTTACAAACTTGCATTTCATCAAAACTAGAGAGAAACAACTAGAACAGGAGAGAGAGAGAGAGAGAGAGAGAGGGAGGGAGGGAGAGGGAGGCAGAGAGAGAGGGAGAGAGAGAGAGAGAGAGAGGAACAGCAGAAGCTTGATCTTATTGCTTAACCGCCAATTTTCAACTGAACAGCTTTAGTACTGGAGCTGATCATTCAAGACTGATCACCACCATCAGATCACTAACACATACGGCTACAAAATCAACAAAGTGACTGATGCTGACAGAAAATTCCGCCAAAATACAACAATTGAACTAACAACACTAATAACACTCCAGCTCAGCACATAACAGCCTTGGACCTGGCTAGTGCAAGTTTTGGCTTCATTTTTGTCCTTGGTTTGGTTTTCTTTTCTTTTAAGTTTTCTATTTTGTTATGTTCTGAAAGATACTAAATTCTGTTGGTGAATAATTCTCTGAATTGATACAATAAAATAAGTAAATAACTTTTTTGAAGAAGATGGGGTGAACTGTAAACGCAGAATCATTTTCAGAACTATGAATATTTCCCAATCCCTGTCTTTGGCTCACAAAATCCGACTAATTTTAGTCTTCATACAACACATGCAAATATTTACATAACAGCAGTACATTGTTGACCTCCAATATGCAATAGTGCAGAATCTAGCTACCGATATTCAATAGTGCGGAGCAGAATTCAGCTATTGCAGATTGGAGGTCAACCATGGATTGATTTGTAAATGAATGACTAGCCAAAATGCATTAAAAATTGAGTAAAATCATTCAGTATATCACCATAAAATGCAAAGGTAATATATTAATCAGAATGCAAAGAACAAAAAACAAAGAGAAAAAATAGGAAAAACTTGTCATGCAGGAGCTTTTTGGTACTTACCCGAATATTGCCATCGTAAGGCACAAGCTGAGGCTCTACTTTTAAATACTAAAGCACTAACGCCAAGAGCAGCACCACTAACTGCTAAATGAAGGATCTCTTGTTTTATTTTCTGCAAGTACAATCCTTGCATGGATAGGTGGCCTGTAAAACTTAAAAATATCAATATAATATCAGAATAATTGCTTTAGGTTATTTACTTTAAATTTAAAATGAAAACAAAAATAGCAGAAATAAGGGGCTCAATACATCAAAATTTTACGTTTAGTTTATATGCCAAATTTTCAGCTTGAAATTTCGCTTTTGAATATCACCAAACTCCGGTACTGTCACTATGTTTAAGTTATGAAATACAATTTCAAGGACAAGCGGAAAGCTACAACAAAGGTAATTAAACTGGAGTAGATGGAAACCATGCAAGGTAAGCTGAAAGAAAATGTATTCTATTCATCCATCTTCATGCATATCAATCCTTCAAAGATGGATTTGGACATACTGAGACATGCTGTAAACAAGGACATTTTACACTGGACATTCTTAAAAGTTTAAAGTTACAAAGAACTAAAATTATCAGCCAAACAAAGGCAGAACTAAAATCATCATGTTGTAAGTCTGCACACTAGGGAAACAGCCAACCTCAAACATTCTTTTATAAAGTCTAAGCGCTTCATCACTCTTTTTATATTTGCAAAGTACCTTCATAAAGCAATTGTGAATAACTATATCTGGAGGATAACCTTTGTTCCCCATCTCTTGCAAAAATCTGTATGCTTCATTCATCTTCCCAGCCAAACACATCCCTTCTATCAATTCTTTGTAAGTTGAAACATCAGGGAGGCAGCCACTTTTTACCATATGATCCAGAAGCTTAAAGCACTCTTCCATTCTATCATTTTGAACCATAGCCACAATCATGATTGCATAAGTTTTGGCTGTTGGAGAAGACATACCTGAACCCTTCTTACTCAAACTCAAAAAGCTCAGAAGCCTGATCTAACATCCCTGATTTGCAGAACGAATCAATGGCTGTATTGTACGTAAAACTATTTGGGGTGTGGCCAAGTTCAATCATTTCCTCCAGAACCTTCATTTCCCTGGTTGGGTTCCTAACTCTACACCACCCAAAAAACAATATATTGTATGTATTAGCATCAGGCTTAACTCTGTTCTTCATTCTCTTAAACAGCGCCTCTGCATCCTCAACCAGACTACATTTGCACAAAGCATCCAACAACAAGTTAAACGCATTGATTTCCGGCTGTGTTTTTACCCTAATCCTCTTCTTCTTCGCAAACTTCTGAACATGGGTCAAATACTTTTCAGTGTACTGTTTCAAAATGTTTAGCAAAACCTCCACAGGTACAGTATTTTTTTCACTCCTCTTCATGTGATCAAGCGCATCACAAACAATTCGAAACTGCTTAACCTTATACTTGGTAGCAGACAAAATATCAATCATTTCATTATAAGCACGAGGTTCATGGAAATAATCCCTCTGACGCCCTGCCCACATAAAGAATCTAAATGCAATCTTTTCCTCATAACGAAGCGTACACAGAACCTCAACAACTACATCAGTCGAGAGCCCCAAACCAAGCTCATCAAGAGCCCTCTCCATATCATAAATATGCTCCATAATAGTTGCACACACCTTATCGACATCAACATAACCACCACTGCCACCAGAATGAGAATTACCAATCCTAGATGCTGGTTCCAAATGGGTAACTTGAGAACAATACAAGCGAATAGCACCAGTAAGCAGGTTATTAGGAGAGTAGATTGAAGGAATTGGCAAATTCGGTAAATTAATTAGTGGATGGGAGAATATACTGGGAAAGTTACATATATGAGTAGCAACATTACTACGGATAGTGCTGCGATGTCTCACGAAAGTAAACAAAATCATACACAATCTCCTCATGTTTTATGTAGCTCATTCAATAAAAAAAAATAATAATAACAATAACTGACTGGTTTATAACTTGAGAATCAAAGAACTAACCGCCGCAGAAACTGATAGTAATCCTCTTGATTGACAAAGCAATAACTCCGAATAAGTCACTCCACACTTAACACAGTGTGGAATTGTTAACCGGTCCGGCGGCATCAGAAAGGCTAGGACGGAGAAGCATGACAAAATGGGGTGCAGGGATTGTGGAGCTTTTTCTTTTTGGCTCGAGTTGTGGAATTGTCGAGCTTTGGGTGGGGGAAAATGAGCTAATTAAACTTTGGGTTAAATCCTTCCTCGTTTGGTCGAATATATTTTTGTGGTTCTTGAGGTTTAAAATGGCTCTCCTCCCATCCCTGAGGTTTCCTTTGTTAGTCCATTCCTGTTAAGTTTAACGAAAACGAATAAAAAGTCTAAGGAGGAATCACTATGACGTAGTTGTGTTATATTCAAATATGTAATTATGCCATTATATTTTGAAAAGACTCATATTTCGGCCCTAATGCTTAAGATTGTTGGTTGAAAGTAACAGAATTAGTAAGAAGATTGTTATGCCCTTAGTACACATTAGATGGAATGGACACGTTGTATATGATTTTCCCTCTTTTCTTTTCACACAAAAACCATAATCTAGGTCCACAACATTGCTTTCTCTCTACAATAATTAATCAACAAGAATCTCAATCTAGCATAATGAACAACAAAAATCAATGAAGAACAACAAAAATCTGAAAGATCAAGAGCAACAACAGATCTGAAATTAATGAAAACCAACAAAAACCTGACAAAACCCAGATCTGAAATTAATCAAATTAATCATTTTTCTGTCGTTTGACAAACCAAACCTACCACCACCGTTTGACAAACCAATCCCAACAAATCCCAGAAACGACGACACCACCACCACCACCACCAAGAGTTACTCAAGAGAAAGAAACAGAAATGAAGAGGGAAGAGAGAGAGTCATCCAAAGAGTCTCAATCCTTCCTCGTCTATCCATCAAGTGGATCCACCAAGTTCCAAACTTGGTTATCATACATAGATTGCATTTCTAAAGATTTGAGGATGCGAATCTTTAGTGAAACGTCAAGTTTCTGAAAAGTTAGAACCTATATTTGAGAAGTGTATATTTGTGGGGTATCCAAAAGAAACAAGATGATACTATTTTTACAATTGTTCCGAGAACAAACTGCAACACAAGGACTTCCCAGGAGGTCACCCATCCTAGTACTAATCTCGTTCAAGCACGTTTAACTTCAGAGTTTTGATGGGATCCAGTGCATTAGTGTTGGTATGATAACACCAACCAAGTTATGCATGCTAAATCATTGTGTCCCTTCGGCAATGTGCTCAGTCTCGTCCTCAAGCAACCTTTTGTTTTTGTGTGGCTAATTCTTGATATCTATGTCCTGGAAATCTAAGAAGAAGAAGAACAAGAAAGCAAGCTTCAACAGCAAAAAAAAAGACCTTTAACAAATAAGCGAGTGCTCGACCCAACGACAAAAGGAGGAGTGCAACACAAGGAGTTCCCAGGAGATCACCCATCCTAGTACTAATCTCACCCAAGCACGTTTAACTTCGGAGTTTTGATGGGATCCAGTGCATTAGTGCTGGTATGATTGCACCCGCCTAGTTATGCTCGCTAAATCATTTTATCCCTCCAGCAAAGTGCTCTGTTTCCCTCCTCACACAACGTTTTGTTTTCGTGCGGCACTAATTCTCGAGAGCTACATCCTGGAAATCTAAAAATAAGAAGAACAAGAAAGCAAACTTCAACAATGAAAAATAATGACCATTAATGAAGAAGCGAGTCCTTGACCCAACGGCAAAAGGAGGGGTCCAACACGAGGACTTCCCAGGAAGTCACCCATCCTAGTACTACTCCTGCCCAAGCACATTTAACTTCGAAGTTCCGATGGGATCCGACGTATTAGTGTTGGTATGATCGCACCCGCCAAGTTATGCGCGCTAAACCATTTTGTCCATCGGGCAAAGTGATGTTCTCCATCCTCAAGCAACCTTTGTTTTCGTGCGGCGCTAATTCCCGAGATCTACGTCCTGGAAATCTAAAAGGAAGAAGAACAAGAAAGCAAACTTCAACAATGAAAAAAATGACCATTAACAAAGAAGTTAGTGCTCGACAAGGTGGCAAAAGGAAGGGTGCAACAAAAGGGCTTCCCAGGAGGTTACCCATCCTAGTACTACTTTAGCCCAAGCACATTTAACTTAGTTCTGATGGGATTCGACATATTAGTGCTGGTATGATTGCACCAGCCAAGTTATGAACGCTAAATCATTTTGTCCATCGGGCAAAGTGCCCCGTCTCCCTCCTCAAGCAACCTTTTGTTTTCATGTGACGCAACTCTCATGATCTACGTCCTGGAATCAAAAAAGAAGAAGAACAAGAAAGCAAACGTCAACAATGAAAAAAAGACCATTAAAGAAGAAGCTAGTGCTCAACCCGTCGGCAAAAGGAAGGGTGCAACACGAGGGCTTCCCAGGGGGTCACCTATCCTAGTACTACCATCGCCCAAGCACATTTAACTTTTGAGTTCTAATGGGATCCGGTGCAATAGTCCTGCAAAGATCGCACCTGCAAAGTTATGCACACTAAATCATTTTGTCCCTCTGGCAAAGTGCTCAGTCTCTCTCCTCAAGCAACCTTTTGTTTTCGTGCGGCGCTAATTCTCGATATCTACGTCCTGGAAATCTAAAAATAAGAAGAACAAGAAAGCAAACTTCAACAGCAACAAAAACGACCTTTAACGAAGAAGCGAGAGCTCGACCTGGTGGCAAAAGGAGGGGTGCAACACGAGGGCTTCTCAGGAGGTCACCCATCCTAGTACTATTCTCTCCCAAACACGTTTAACTTCGGAGTTCTGATGGGATCCGGTGCATTAGTGCTGGTATGATCGCACCCACCAAGTTATGCGCGTTAAATCATTTTGTCCCCCCAAGAAAGTGCTTCGTCTCCCTCCTCAAGCAAACTTTTGTTTTCGTACGGCGCTAATTCTCGAGATCTATATCCTGGAAATCTAAAAAGAAGAAGAACAAGAAGGCAAACTTCAACAACAAAAAAAACGACCTTTAACGAAGAAGCAAGATGTCGACCAGGCAGTAAAAGGAGGGGTGCAACACGAGGGCTTCCCAGGAGGTCACCCATCCTAGTACTACTCTTGGCAAATCACGTTTATCTTTGGAGTTCTGATGGGATCCTATGCATTAGTGCAAGTATGATCGCACCCGCCAAGTTATGCTCAGTAAATCATTTTGTCCGCCCGGCAAAGTGCTCAGCCTCCCTCCTCAAGCAAACTTTTGTTTTCATGCTGCACTAATTCTCGAGATCTACGTCTTGGAAGTCTAAAAAGAAGAACAAGAAAGCAAACTTTAACAACAAAAAAAATGACCTTTAACGAAGAAGCGAGAGCTCGACCCGGCGACAAAAGGATGGGTGCAACATAAGGACTAACCAGGAGGTCACCCATCCTAGTACTACTGTCGCTCAAGCGCATTTAACTTAGGAGTTTTGATGGGACCCGATGCATTAGTGCTGGTATGATCGTACAAGCCAAGTTATGTGAGCTAAATCATTTTGTCACTCCGACAAAGTGCTTTGTCTCCCTCCACAAGCAACCTTTTGTTTTCGTGCGGCGCCAATTCTCGAGATCTACTTACTGAATCTAAAAAGAAGAAGAACAAGAAAGCAAACTTCAACAATGATAAAAACGACCTTTAACGAAGAAGCGAGAGCTCGACCCGGGGGAAAAAAGAGGAGTGCAACACGAGGACTTCCAGAAATTCACCGATCCTAGCACTACTCTCGCCCAAGCAAGTTTAAATTTGGAGTTCTGATGGGATCCGGTGCATTAGTGTTGGTATGATCTCTCCCGCAAAGTTGTGCGCGTTAAATCATTTTGTCACTCCGGCAAAGTGTTTCGTCTCCCTCCTCAAGCAACCTTTTGTTTTTGTGCGGCGCTAATTCTCGAGATCTACTTCCTGGAAATCTAAAAAGAAGAAGAACAAGAAAGCAAACTTCAACAACAACGAAAAATGACCTTTACTGAAGAAGCGAGAACTCGACCAGGCGACAAAAGGAGGGGTGCAACACGAGGAGTTCCCAAGAGGTCAACCATCATTGTACTACTCTCGCCTAAGCACGTTTAACTTCGGGGTTCTGATGGGATCTGGTGCATTACTATCACGACCCATTTTCGGACCGTGACCGGCGTACAAGATGGACCATCTGTTGAAGCCCATCACATCCCGTACAAGCCCCTGAGTACTCAGAAATCCTACCCAATTATTCATTTTAATAGTTATCCAATTTAATAAACATTCAGATTTTATAAATTATAACTAAAGTGTTATAAATCAAAATAATAAGAATATAAAAATACATACATATACAATCTTCAAAATAATTATACCAATAAAACCAAATGGTGAAACCCAAATAGTGGAACCAAAACTCTCAGTGTGGAACACCTAACCAAACATACCAACTGGAAGCTCGATCAAAAGGGTTATCACTACTACTCGAAGACTCCAATGAGCACGGACACTGAATCACCTAAAAAATGTTAAGGGGGAGGGGGTGAGAAAACTCAACGAGGAATGACGCTCCAGAATGCCTCTGGGACCTCACATAAACTGTTTTGAAAACCTTTCGAAAACTCGCATGCAACATATACAAGTATATGTATATACACTCGTATACATACTAGTATAATTCAAAAATGTTTCAGAAAATATTTCACAACCAGAGCAGACAACATGCAGTCAAACAGAATCTGTAATAAACAGAGAAGCAGATAACACATGCAGCGTATTTTACTATTTCATTTTATCTAGACTGTGCAGAATATTATACCCAAATATCTTATTATTTACTTATTCAGAATTTATACAGATCTGATAATCACTGATCATACACCTGTATTATATTGATAATGCGCTGGCCAAATCAGATATCTACTAGAGAATCAGCAACCTCAAGAGCCTCAATGGAGCTCAACTCAAGAGGGTCGAACAGCTGACAGCCTTAGGGGCCCCAAATAGTACTCGGTACCCTAAGGGTCTCAGAGTTGTGGCAAACAGACAGAGCTAATCAGAGGGTATACCCGCGAGCATTGCAGTCCCTGGGCTCCAGCAAAATATACCCCGCCAGTCAGCAGTACAATATATTATAGACGAATGAGCAATAACACAGACTCAACAGATATAGTATACCTCGTATAATATAATAACAGATAATAGTCAATATGGCATATAATAACAGAAAGAGGCCTGTAGGCATAGCAAAGTATAGTAAACAAACAATAGCCACTATGGCATATAATATCAGATAGAGTATACATGTACAGAGTATATAACAGAGGTGGATATGGACCAGAACAAATAGATAATAGAAGGGGGACAAAGCCACCCATCA
>CAODLS011966775.1:0-10991 GCA_948243855.1 Flueggea neowawraea
GAGAGAAGGGGAAGGAGGGAGGAGTGCCGGTTTACGTGATGATGCCGTTGGATAGTGTGACGATGGGGAACACGGTGAATAGGAAGAAGGCGATGAACGTGATTTTGCAGGCGTTAAAGAGTGCTGGCGTGGAAGGGATAACGATGGATGTGTGGTGGGGATTGGTTGAGAGAGACGCGCCTGGCGTGTATAACTGGGGTGGGTATGTGGAGCTTTTGGATATGGCGAAACGACATGGCCTTAACGTTGGTGACTCCTGCACGTAAGTCCTTTTAACAAATCCTCGGCTTTAACATAACTATGCAATATAATGTTAATTAGCCATGAATTCATATTCAAGATTTCAACTTTTTAGCATTTCAGATCCATGTAGCTTGTTCCGATTCTGTTTTGCCTTTCTGGGATATTCTTTTCTCAGAAAAAGTTCATCTATTTTAGGTGCTCGTGGTTACACGCGCGAGTGTATGAGCCACACACTTTTTTTTGTCTCCCCACACGTTTTTTTATCTGCTTGTTACGTGCAAGAATGGATCTTCTTTCGTTTGTTTTTATGCTCTTTTAATAAATGTTTGATGATTTGACGGGTGTTGTGGAAGAGATTGACAAGGATCAAGACCTTGCTTACACGGATCAGTGGGGAAGGGGGAACTATTAGTACGTCTCACTTGGTTGTGACACACTCCCTGTCCTTAAAGGTAGGACACCTGTCCAATGTTACTCTGATTTCATGCGTGCCTTCCGGGACAATTTCAAGGACCTTCTCGGTGACACCATTGTGGTAATTTGCTGAACGATAATATCTTTGTTCTTAAATTTGAATCTTTATATTCAAATGTGAGTTCCTTGACGGGTTTACATTTTGTTATGTTTAGGAAATCCATGTAGGAATGGGTCCTGCAGGTGAGCTTCGGTACCCTTCATACCTGAGCAGGATGGAGTTTGGAGGTTCCCTAGAATCGGCGCCTTCCAATGTTATGACAAGGTAGGTAAATTGGCTTGCTTTTTTTAATGCAGTAATTTGGACACTTCGTATATTTTTGGTTGTAATTTATCCATGTTGCTTGATTCAGTATATGCTAAGTAGCTTGAAAGCTGCTGCTGAGGCTGCCGGTAAGCCGGAATGGGGTACCACTGGCCCTACTGATGGTGGTCATTACAACAATTGGCCCGAAGATACCCAATTTTTTCGGAAGGAGAATGGTAGTTGGACTAGTCCTTATTGTGAATTCTTCCTCAATTGGTACTCTCAGATGCTGTTGGATCATGGTGCGAGAATCCTTTCATCGGCCACGGCAGTGTTTGAGAATACGGGGGTGAAGATTTCAGTAAAGGTTGCTGGAATTCACTGGCATTATGGAACCCGTTCCCATGCTCCTGAGCTCACTGCAGGATATTACAACACAAAATTGAGGGACTGATATCTTCCAATTGCTCAGATGTTGGCACGCCATGGCACAATATTTACTTCACTTGCATAGAGATCACGATCAACCCCAAGATGCACTTTGTGCGCCTGAGAAGCTTGTCAAGCAGCTGGCTTTGGCAACGAAGCAAGTGCAGGTTCCACTAGCAGGTGAAAATGCATTGCAGAGGTATGATGAATACGCACACGAACAGATTTTGCAGGCATCATCCCTGAATATTGATGGGAACTCGGATGGAAGGGAGATGTGTGCTTTCACGTACTTGTGGATGAACCCCCACTTGTTCGAACCGGACGACTGGAGAAGGTTTGTTGCCTTTGTCAAGAAGATGAAGGAAGAGAAGGGTGACAAATGTTGGGAGCAGGTCGAACAGGAAGCCGAGCATTTTGTTCATGTGAGCCAGCCTCTGGTGCAGGAGGCGGCAGTAGCATTGCTGCACTAAGAACTTGGTGATTTTGGTGCTTGTAATAAGTAATATTACAATCCAACGAGGGACTTAATTCCCTGCTCTTTTATAGCTGCTATTATTATGCTGTGGCTATAGAAACGTGCTCTTAGCACCCCAAGAAAAGGGAAATTAAACATAATATTTTATGATTATTGTACTTATAGGATTCTGCTATGTTTTACTGCAGAAAACTTGTAACTTAGTAATAGATTATGTATCGAATTCGCTTGTAATTTTTCTATTTGTTATCAATTATACAACAAATTTCAAGCAGATATGTTGCTCCTTTCTTTATAGTCATTTTATTACCGTCGAATCATTGTAAGATCAAACGCGTAATGAGATTTGTTTTGTCAATGCGACTGGTAATGAGATTGTTTCGACATTTATGACATCAAAGTATGCAGTACTCGCAACAACGAGCAGTGACATAGGCATACGCTACTAAAACAGGATCAAAGAGCGACAATGTCTCAGATAAACATCGTTTGTGCATTATCAAAGCTCTTTTCTACGTCGTTCTTTGCTAATATGAAGCTTAGATGGTGCAATAATGGAGTTGCTTTGACAGGACATATCTGGCTCCGAAGCAATCTAAAGCCTAATTATTCATCCTATTGAGGAAACTATTGCGGATGTTTAAACCATAATTTTTCTTTATTTGAGTCAAGATAGAATAGCCTTGCTCGATTTGGTAAACGATTTTCATGTGCCATGCATCCGCCAGCCCCTAAGGCGATTTTTGTTGTCCTTCCTGCTGCTTTACTATAAAGCAGTAGGCCGGTTTCTTTTTCGTCACATTTTGGTTAATTTCACGTGAGTTAACACATGAAACAAGGGCTAGACGTGCGTTTATGGCACTTGGTTGTACTTAGTCTTGTAATTTATTAGATCATGCACATATCTAAGGCAGTAAGCAACAGTTGTGGAAGTCACATGGAGACAAGCATGTAGTTATGTACTTTATGGCCTTGGATGCGACCAACTTGCCAATTGGATTTGGGAAGTATGACTCATGTGACCTGCATACCTTTCCTTCAATGTCAATTATGAACGGCGCGGACACGACAAAGTTTGCTCAGGTTTCCCAATCTTACATCTTTATATATGTGGTTCACAACTCAATTTGAATTGCACCATTTAGATTTCTTATGTTGGCAGATAATCGGTTTGGAAGATGAAAAGTAAAGTCACGCTAATTATCTAATGCTAAGGGAGAAAGATTCGATTTCTATTGAAAGCAAATGAAAAGAGGGTTCGATTAAAGCAAAATTAACAAAAAATAGGAGAAGTTTACGCTTTGAGATTATGCTCTGTGTGAAAGAAGAACAATGGCAACGACATTTTTCGTGACCAATGAGAGGCATATATATTGGTACAGTGCGTTGGATTAGATATAACCTGAAAATTATGCAGCTTCCGATCATGCACGAACATGCTATTAGATGCGAACTTGTAAAGTTTTTAATTGATATTGTGTTAAATTGAACAGATCAATGGAAATTGAGAACCTATAGAGCAAAACTGAAATACAAATGTAAATTCCATGCATAGATGCGTACTTCTCTCTGCACAGAATCAGTCAAACACACACACGAAAAAAAGTCATATCCTCAAATGTGGAGGTGCGTATTTCTCTCTGCAGAGAAGACTGTATCGACCATGGAACCAGGAAAAAAAATGAAAAAGTCCTCATTTTCTCAATTAAGTTCATTTCAATGCAGAAAAACAAGCAGTGGCATTTGTAGTTGCAGTTTGTAGTTCTTGAAACCACAAATCACTATATATATGTATATGGGATCCCAATAAACCTACAATATACAAGCGCAGAAACCATTTCAGTTAAAACTGAGCAGTATCAAAATTAAACATGTCAAACATGCAGCAAAGTTTCGAGGCAGGCCAGACCAAAGGCAACACTCAGGCAATTAAGACACACGTTAACGTCAAAATTCCGAGTCTGATTTGGGTTCATCAAGTGTTCTTTCTGGTGGTTTCAGTTGAGTCGTTAAATTGAAATTTTCTTTGTAGTAGTGACTGATATTTATGGGTTGGGTCAGGCTAAGGTACAGCAATTGGGAGAGACCGTTCAGGACTCGGCAAGTGCAGCTAAAGACAAAACAGCTAGTGCAGTTCAGTCAGCCGGGAGTCTACCCCACAGAACAAAGATGAAGCTGCCGGATTCCTCCAGCAGGTTCTCCCACTTTTTTGCACCATATAAACAACTTTAAAAATGCTAAAACTTACTAGTTGGTGTTATAACGTATAATCGTATTAAAAATTGTTACTCAAATGTTCTAATATTAAAGGTTAAAAATTCGATTACTGATATCGTCTATGCGTGCTGTATAATTTGTATTGAAATTTAATGTTTTGTTTTCTCTTCTTTGGAACAATATGGTTACAGACAGGAGAGCAAGTGAAGAACATGGCCCAGGGTGCAATGGATAGTGTGAAGAACACACTTGGAATGAACGATCAGAAGAAATGATTGAAAGGAAACTTCAGTCAGTGAGGGATTTGTTACTGGAGAAGTCCTAGAATAGCATAATCAATGTAAATGCGTCGCATTTTGATGGCTATACCCATGAATTTTGTAATAAAACGTAGTTATTTTTTCTTCAATGTTTTTTTTAATATTTCTATGCAATTGCGACTTCTGAAACGAGTACAATCCACTAGATTACCTTTATTCTTAGCAAAAACTCAACTGAAGCAACTACAAGGAGTGTTTAGTTAAAACAGGGATAAAATTAAAATTTATCGTTGATGAGTATAAATTTTCTGATAATTACCCATGTACATAATTACCCATTTACATACTTTAATAATTGTTACTCTCTCCGTCCCATAAATATAAGTTTGTTGATTTTTTCACATTGATTAAGAAAATTAGTTGGAATAATTATATTTTAGAAGAGTTTTTCAATAGTATCTTTAAAATTATATCTTAATAATTAATAACACAATTTTTAATATATTAAATTAAAGATAATATAATAAAATAACACATAATCACTAATTTTAAAAACAAAATAAGTTTATAATTTGGGACATATAAAAAAAAATTGTCTATTATTATGAGACGGAGGAAGTATTTTCTTAGATAATCAAATTTGGAACCAATTAAGTAGCCATTACTCCTAGGCTAAATTATCATTTTTTCTAAACAATTGGCCGACTTAATTAAATTGACCTAAGTAGGGGTGAGCAAAAATCAACCAAAAATCAGTCAATTTGATTTAGTTATCAACCACCGAATGCTAACCCCTACACTTAAGTGGCATCATATACCGTCAACTCAGCTACGCTCCCATGAATATGTGGTGGGAGTTAAAATTATTTACCTTTTGAAAAAAAAATTACTTTCAGGAAAAAAAAAAGCCCCCTCGCAATCTCACCGACCATAATAGTTTCCCACCAAAAATTGACAGTCAGAATTGTAACGCTCACAAATCACCGTCCAAATCACAACAGTATAAAAAAACGACCGTTACGGCTTTCGATTCTCCACTGCCTCCTTCCGCTATCTTCTCAAACATTCGTGCTCGTTCTCCACTTGTGCACGCGATCGTCTCACTCACAGAATCGGAGCTCCATGGCTTCGCTTCAATCCTCATACACGGTCCCAAGACCTTTCAGTTACCAGTTCAGTTCAATTTCCAGGAGACATCGGAGCCTGACCTTCTACCGGCGGTTTCCGGTTTCGCTTCTGAGGAATGATAGGGTTCTTTGCTGGAGAGAAAGGTGTTGGGGGAAGTACGGAGGGGTTTGCTCATATTCGATTCGTTGTAAAGCGAATAATGCGGAGATTGAGAACGTGGCAGTTGAGGCGGAGGAGGAGCAGCCTGCTTTCGATATCAATCTTGCTGTTGTTCTCGCCGGTTTCGCTTTCGAAGCTTATACAACTCCTCTTGTAATTATTGTCTTTTTTTATTAAGTATTATCGTCTCATTTTGAAATCTAGTAGTTCTCTACTGTCTTTGATTCAAATTGGGGCGAAAATAGTCTTGAATTTAACCGGTTAGGGTTTTGTAGCTCGGGGAGTATGTTTGGCGTTGATCAAACTGAATGGCTGTTTTTTATTGTGGTCTGAGCTGTTTAAAAACAAGTAATGGTCAGTAGGAATTTGACTGATTGTGGACGGGGAGAATATATGAATTGAAATTGAAGGATTTAGGGGTGTAACAGGGCAACATTGGAAGTGTTATAGCCTGATTAATATGATGAATAAATATTGCATTTGTTTTTGTCAGGAAAATATCGGGAGGCGTGAGGTTGATGCCGCTGGTTGCAAGACTGTGTACCTTTCAGAGTATGCCGAAGTTTTTGCTGCTAATTCCTTGTTCTCATTTTCTGTTTGTATTTTGATATTTCGCAATTGTTTTGGTTATCTTTAGGAACAAAAGCTAACTTCAAGTGGAAAAGTCAATGCGTATGTGATACTTGTGTGCGTTTGCAGGTCTTTTGTCCGCGAGATATACGATGGGCAATTGTTTATAAAGTTGAAAAAGGGTGTTGATTTACCTATCATGGATCCATGGGTGTGTTGTCTAATTATCCTATTTTCATTGATGGCTCAGAGTTCTAATGTTTGGACATGCACCCACACTTGAGCCTGTGTGCATAACTACTATATTTTACTGAATGTGTTCGTAATTCCCTGTTAATTTCTTCTAATGCTGTTATACTTTTCAGGGAACAAGTGATCCTTATGTGGTCATGCAGCTGGATGGCCAGGTTGCTAAAAGCAAGATTAAGTGGGGGTGGGTAAAAATTGGGCCAAACAATATGTTTTAAAGCGCATGTAAGGCATGTGACTGAATGCATTATACTTTACTCTGGTTATTTGTTTAATGA
The DNA here is from genome assembly GCA_948243855.1 of Flueggea neowawraea. Lineage (NCBI taxonomy): Eukaryota > Viridiplantae > Streptophyta > Magnoliopsida > Malpighiales > Phyllanthaceae > Flueggea > Flueggea neowawraea. Next base: position 6,733 of record CAODLS011966775.1, read on the forward strand.
GCATGAGGTTTTTTTCTTTTTTTTCTGCGTTTAGAAAATGAATGTGAGATTCTATGAGTTATTGTTTCACGCTTAAACATGTGAGGTAATTTCAATTTGCATTGTGATTTTCTTGATGCACTTTTCTGATATTTGATATCTGATGAAAATGAAATAAATGGGAGACTGGTTTTGGGTTTGGCTCTTTTGATCTTCATTTCCACTTTTCTGAGGATTATTGAAGTGCCATATCATCTCTGATTCTGTTTCATATTTTGTATTGTGAAAAATGTCATGAAGTATTATTATATGCTGTCATTATGATCTAATGAAAACAAGGTAGGTAACTTGGTGAAAATCCTTTACCATTTTTACCATGTTCTACTTGCATAAGCAATGACAATTGGCTTCAGGTTGGGAAATCTTGTAACTGCCAAAACTCAAACTAGAATTTAGATCCCCACCTCCAACTTTAATTCTGGGAGAATTCTATGTGCGGTTCATTTTTTTTGTTGTTGTTGTTATTATTAAGTTGGCTATAGCTTGAGTGAAGGGATTGATCACGTGACCTCATGCCCTGAGGCCGTCCTCATATTTTTTTTCCCATTATACTTTCTCATGCATTTTCAATTATTTAAAAATTGGAATATTTAGCAGAATTGACATTCTCGTATGTTTCTTGGAAGTATTGATATGCTGACACTAAATTTGTTTTTACATAATTCTACGATTACAGGAAAAAGGAACCAACTTGGAATGAGGATTTCCCTTTTAACATTAGGCAGTCTCCGACCAAGAATCTTCAGGTCATTACTTGTTCTGCCTGAATTTTTACCTTTACTGTCATGACAGAGGTGTAAAGATGCAGAATTTATTTCCTGTCTTATAACTGTGCTTTAACTTATTTGCCAATGTGGTACATCGAGTACAGGTTGCCGCTTGGGACTCGAACCTTGTAACCCCACATAAGCGCATGGGGAATGCAAGTGTTAACCTGGAATCCCTTTGTGATGGTATAAAGCACACGTAATTTGGATAATTGCTACTTATGCTAAAATTTTACAAAGCCAATTGGTAATTTTGTTTAATGTGTGCCAGGAAACTTGCATGAGTTGCCGTGGAATTGGAAGGGACGGGTGGTGGTAGAAAACTGCAGCTAGAGGTATTTTCTTGAGCTTAAATAAATCTCACGGTGTATTTAATTTCCATGAACTAATTAGAGATATTCAGGGAATCCTTCTTTTGATTTCCATACTCTATTAGAAGTCCATATCAGTTTTTTCTTTTGGTGCAAAATATCATTTCTGATATTCTCGCATAGTTTGACATCCTGTTTCTTGTGCAAGAGCTATAATTTGTCAGATGTTACACTTTTTTCACTAAATTTGATGGGTTTTGATGTCACTTGAAAATTTTAGCGTCTTTGTCGAAATAACCTTTGGGATTTTTGTTCCCAAAGCTATATCAAAATGTTAATTCTTCTCTTTTTCTAGGCTCAATAAAATGAGGGAACCATGTCCTTGACATCTCTGGTTGATGGTTATTATCATATAGTGCTAATAAAATTAAAAGTTCAAGAGGCTTCTTTGCCTTTATTTTTATGAAGAAATTACTTGATAAATGGCTTCATCGACAAGTGAAAATATATGGTCATTTATTAGAAGGCAAGAGTTCCGTTAGAAGCCTCCAGCAGTTTTTATTCTGGCTCTTAAGCACCGAATGAGAACTTATATCTAGAATGCTATCTATCTATGTTATCCTAATGACTTATGTACCCTCAAGTTCCCTGTCTCTTCCCAATATCAAGGTGACATCCATATTGATGTTCTATTCAGTGTGGAATAAACTCATTGATGGCTTGTTCTGTATGATATATGCCAACTTTTAGATTGTGGCTTGTTTTGTGAAAGTAGTGCAGCTCTTTATAGTATATGTATTTTCGTAGAGTTAGCTGTTGTGCTTCTCGCTTCTCATTTGAGGATAAGACGATAATTATTTTGTGAAAGTAGTTTTGGCATCAATTCTACTCTTTTCACACATGGTGTTTTGATTTGGATGAAGGAGTAACAATTCATATGCATGTTTCCATTTAGAAGTTTGAGGCCCTTTAAAATATTGGTAACAACATTTATTCTCTGCACTTATCACTTCAGTTTTTTTATTTTTATTTTTTGTAGAGTTGGTTGATAATGCAGTTAGAATGTAATATTCCATATGGTTTCTTGTGCTTAACTTTCTCCTGTGTTGGTGAGCTGTTTGATTTTATATGATAATTTTGCTAAAACTCTACCATATTTGCATAGAGAAAAGCAATGTGAGAAGAGATGAGATCTTTAGTGAAAGAATGTAAACCATCTTGAGGCAGAAGAAAATAATGGAAAAATACTGAACGCGAGAGCTTAGTAAAAAAAGACCAGAGTGGGTCAATTCTATTGATAAAGGCTCTTAGGCCAAGATAGGAAATCTTGGTGAAACTTTTCTGGTTTCTGTTGGATTATACCATCCTGCCTCTCTTAATTGCTCAGAACAGTGGCATTCATTTTTCTCCCTCCTGATACAAAATAATTATTATGACCTTGTTATCTCCCCACATTTCGCATGGATACATGTACGGAGGATGTTATTACAATCAAACATCTAGGTTTATCGAGGTGATGAGTAAGAAGTTTCGGAACTTAAATGTGAAATTCTTGGATTTACTTTTAGATCAATATTTGGACTCACCCCATCTATGTCTTGCTATCCGACTTGAAGGTTCTTTGAATTTTTCAGTGCTGAAATACTAACTGTTCCAGTATACTGATTTTTTTTTTCCTGTTGTCGTCATTGGCTTTGATTATGTGTACTTGGCTGCATTCCTTGATCAGATCTGGTCTATAGGTTCAAATTTTTTTGAATGGGGATGTGTTAATATTTAATTTAATCTGGTATTTAGTACCTCTATGTTTAATGAATGACCCAGGAGTAGGTATTATAGACTTGCAAAACATGCATGTTCTACGTGGATCTGCCTGTTCTAGTGTCCCCCCTTCTTTGTCTTTGTTAGCTGATTTCTAGATCATCAGAGGCTCTTGCTCTAATATTGGAGCAATAACTTCCTTAAAACTTTTTTTATGTCTTTTGATCAGAATTTTTACCTGCTTTTAAACTGGTAGTGGGAGATTTTGTGGTGATTGAAAATACTGTATGTTCATTTTGAACTTTATTCAACTGTACTTGTAGCAGTGAGAAACTGCTAATGTGTTGAAAGTAATGAGGCTTCATAAGTTTGATGCTGTTCTGCAGAATGTATTAATTTTACACGCTGATTTTTCTGTGCATATTTTGCATGTAATTTCTAATATTATGGATAACTCTGTTGGTCATTTTCTATTTATTTTGTATTGGTAACCGTTGGATCAATGCTGTTATGTTCTTATTTTGAAGCTTGTGCTTGATTTTTGCCCCCACCACTTTTGCCTTCCATTTGATAATCTAAGATGTACAAGTTTTCCAAGATTGAAAATTTTCGTATTAGTAACAGTTTCCTTATTGAGGTTTCAGGTTAATTACAAAACTTTTGATGAAATTGCTGAAGAAAAAAAGTGGTGGAAGCTCCCCTTTGTTTCAGAATTCTTGCGGAAAAACGGTTTCGAATCAGCTATGAAAACAGTTGTTGGCTCTGAATCTGTGCCAGCACGCCAGTTTGTGGAATATGCTTTTGGCCAGTTAAAGACATTCAATGATTTATACATATCGAAAGATCGTATTTTGAAAGGTAATGAGTCAGAAGATGCGGTGAAATTAAAAAATTCTGCTGCATCAGATATGGCTTCTGAGGGGCAGAATACAACAGAAGCATCATCCATTGAGAGCGAGACAAGCCACAGTACAGAAAATAATTCAAAGTTGGTGCAGACTGATAATGGTAGCTTAGATAATGGGCATGCTTCAGAAGTGGGGACTCAAGCTGGTGAGAGTGTACAATCAGAGAAAGATTTTTGGAAGAACTTTACCGATACAATCAACCAAAGTGTCGTTCGGAAACTTGGTCCTTCGGTTTCTCTGGATCTAAAGTGGGATGGCATGGAATTGTTAAAAATAATTGGATTACAGTCACAGAGAGATGCTGAAGCAGGTTAATCGGGGCTTGCAACTCCGGGTGGTCAAGATGTTGAGAATGAGAAAACTAGCAAACCAGTTAGTATCAGCAAAATTCAATCTTCAATCCCAGATATAAAGAAGGCAACACAGGAATTGTTAGGCCAAACTGATTCTATTTTAGGAGTTTTCATGGTTAT
>CAODLS011966976.1:0-16579 GCA_948243855.1 Flueggea neowawraea
TCCGAAGATAAACTAAATGTAACAAAATAGAGTATTTTTGGAGAAAAAAAGTGGCCAAATTAATTCCGGAGAACTTTTCGGTGTTTGCCCTACACACGTAATGGTCCCAAAAGAATATGCATTTGCCACTTTGAAAACAAATCGTCTTCAGTGGTTTTCTTTTTTTTTTTTCTTTTTTTATCATTGGGTTCTCACAAATAAGTTGTTAAGAAATCAAAATTGTCGCACAAAGAAGTAAGATTAATCCATTAGCTTTCGTATTATGTAATTTTCACTTTTCAAATTTAAGTATTTTTTTGTCATTTCAGTTTTTCTATATTTTTTTGGATTATTTGTATTTATATAGCCAATATTGTTCAAATGACTATCAAGCAAAAGCTTAATTAGAATATGACCAAAGATTAAAATTTTCATGGGTCTTATAAGAAGATAATAATTACAGAATAATATTTTACATCTATTTGGGTCTCGTCTAGTCTGTTGATTCTTTCCTCACATAAATAATGAATATAATTGAGAAATCTTTTATTCAAAAATAACATTTACGAAATGGCATTGGGTGTTCTGCATGCCAACTATGACTAAAATTAGGTACACCCTAGGACAGCACAAACCCGCCAAGTAATACAATTACATGCCCCTATATCTCAAGAAGTTACAATAAAAATATTGACTCGTTTCACTTCAATTGATTGGTGCCAATGATATTAGATTGTTAGTATCAATTAATTCGACATACATAAAAATCACTTTTGAAATTTAGAGACTTAACAAGATTCTAAATTTGAATTCTCTAATATTAAAAAAATTATAAAATAATATAACATAAAATTAAAAATAAATTGTAAAATGGGCATAAAATTTAGACATATCGTAGTATAAACAATTACGTTGACGGTTAGTACGTTGAGCACGGGTAAGGAGAGAGATAACTAGAATTTACATGCACAATACAGATTTCATTTTAATTGCTACTTTAATAGTATGACTGGTAATATAACTCTAATAGTATTTCAATATAAGCACACTTCATCCATATTTTTTTTCTATTAAAGTTTCAATTTTGTCCATAATTTAAACATTTGTCTTTCGCTTGATCTCATACAAATCTGTTGCTATATTCAAATATTATGTCACAAATTAAATTCACTTCTTTAGTATTTACTATGACACTTACGGGTAAGTATTTTTATTATATCATCAATATATAAAGTTGTGGTATTTTTGTCTGTTATTTTTATTTTCAAGTAAATACTAATTGAATATGTTTTAAAGTTAGGTAAGTATTTTATTGATGGATCAATTTTTTGAGGATTAAAAATAAAATAAATTGTTTAACAACCTAAAGAAGGTTAAAAAGTACATTAGAGCGATAAAAATATAAAATAATGTATAAGAATTTCAAATTTATTACTGTTTGATTTCAAGTTTAAACTAGTTTATTATTTTGTAGGATGCTAGGAGAGATTCTAATAATGGTCAATATGAAATGACGCAAAAAGGAAATTTTATTTTAAAATATTTTTAAATTTAATCTTTTTAATATCACAACTTTGACTTGGATTGTACAATTTTTAAATAAAGTACAATTTTTTTGGTTGAAATAAGTTTGATATTTATGTAATGTCCCGTATTTTTGAATAATTAATTAAATAAATTTGGAATATTTTTGGATAATTATTTTAAATAAATTTGGGTATAAATTTAAAATTTTATTTTTGGTGATTGAAGGGTTAATTTTATAGTTATGATATTAATTGGAGTGATTTGGAAGTGTTTTGGTTAAGTGAAAATGGTGGAAAATTGAAAAGAAAAAAATTGGAAAATGCAACTGGACGACCAATCGTTCGCTTTGGATTGCTATATTGCACGTCGTTCGTCACTGGGGGTATGGTCGTTCACGCCAGAACGTCTGTTGTTTGTGTGCGTGCATCTAATTCCAACTAGAAACGACGCATCGTTTGTAGTTCACGCGAGGCAACCCGAACGGCGTGTCGTTGCTTGCTGTAGTCCGCACGTTCCGTCAATCGTTCGCGTGCGTGACAGTGGGATCTTGAGTGCAACGATGTCGTTGCACCTGGGTCTTCAACTTTAAAACCAGATCGACCCTCCCTTCGTTTTCTCTCATTTTCTTTCAACTTCCTCACTCAAATCCGACCCAAATCATTTCATCTTGCCCTCAGATCGTTCCTCTATCAAACTTGAGGTAAGATCATCATTTATTTTTTGTTTTTGGCTTTCCTTTATGCATAGTTTTGCTTGGTTTCTTAGTTGACCGAAAATGGGTTTGAAAGGGTTAGGGTTCAATTTTGTGTGGATTCTTGGCTTGATTTTGAGTTGTTTATGTTAAATATAAGTATAAGAAGCATAGGAGAACATATATTTAGCTTAATGGATGAGAATTTGATGATTTTTATTATTGGTTCATTTTAGTCCGAAAATATGAATTTTGTTTTGAATGGTTTTAGGTGATTTTGATGGAAACCAATGATGAATTTAGACTCCTAGGATGATTTTGAGTTGATTGGTTTGATTGAAAATATCAGGTCCCTCTTGAATCGAGTTTTGTGACATTTTTGAAAAGATTTTTGTCCCGTGGGGACTAAAATGAAAAATGTTTTTTTGAATATTTTTGAGGGACTGAACTGATATTTTGCTAGGATGGTCAAATTTGTAATTTTATGAAAGTATGGTCTAGATTTGTAATTTTGGAGAATATGGGATAATTTTGTAATTTTGAGAAATTGAGGTTTATTTATAAATTGAGTTATTTAGAGGATTTATTTATAAATTCTAAAAGTTTTGGAATTGATTATTTATTTCTGGAATTTTGGGAATTAGTTGTAATTTTACGATGTCCCGGGGACTAAGTTGTAATTTTACAAAGTTCGGGGACCAAATCATAATTTTACATAGATTTTGATTTTTGGGCCAAGAGTGTTAGATCGTCAACCAAAATAGGTTTTTTGCCGTTGTTCGAGTGTCCGAGTCTACATATGCATGTACAAGCATTACGGTACAGCCACAGTACCAGCATCATATTTCGTTTTATTACTGATATTTTAGTTCCAGCATCGTGTTCTTGCCAGCACGACCAGACACCCACTAGTGGTGCTTAACTGGATCCTTAGCATTCGGATACCAGGTGAGTGGATAGCAGTTTCAGACACATAAGTTGTGTCTCGAAACTGTATATTTGTTTTTGATGCGTTTAACACGTATTTGAAACCTGACTAATCTAAAGATTGGTTAATTAAATAATTTGATTATGTGAATAAATATTCACCTCTTTGTTTTTGGGAAATTTGCGTATATATTTATATATATGTTTTTCGTTTGTTTTTGACTCTGAAATGCATGCTCTGTTTTGGATAAATTTTGTTTTTGATTATGAGACGCCTTTGCTACGGGGTACGTAGCCTTTTATATATCAATGCATGATATGACTCAGCTATCGAGGTTGATGATAGCCATGTTGCCCCGGCCCAACACATGATCTGTTCTTGGATTAGTGGAAGAGTCCACAATCATTATATGGTGGTAGTGGCACATATCACACCACTTTTTATTTGTTCCCATATTACTTATACTCTGTTTCGAATATGATACTAGTAGTATCGTTTTGCAAAAGTGCATGTGTTTGCCTTGGGTGTAAACGTTTCTTTCCGAACTGTACTATGTATATAGGGTGTATACTTATATATATACCTTTTCTTAAATCTGCATGTGGTGGTTTTCAAATAGTTTTCAAACAGTCTTTGTGAGGCACGTATGAGGCAATCTGGAGTGTTGTCCCTTACTGGGTTTGACCCCCTTTGTTTCTCAGTGTTTGTCTTGTTTGTATGATTACAGGTTGACTTCGACTCGGCAACCTTTTGGCATCTCCCCCCCAGTGAGGCACATATATTTTTGGTTAGTAGAGTCCTCTTGATCGGGCTATATCTTTTGTTTTAGAGTTCCGCACCGTGATGCTGTGGGGTTACGTGGTCTATATGTTTTGACTTTTGGTACATTTGCGATTAGATCACTTTGTATATGATTTCACATATGCTCTATTTTGGTATATATTAATATACATTATTTTCGTATCTTTATATATGATTTTCTCATAAATGATTTTATTAAATATCTTTAATAAATTAATGAATGCGAAGAGTTATGAATCTCCAAAACTTGTGCGAGATAGGCCGGACTCTCATAGACGATTTACTTCGTACGCCAATTATAATTCAAAAATGAGTCGTGATAATTTATTTGTCCATAAATAAATTGCGCTCATTATATTTATATAATGTCATGCATCTGTATATAATTAGATGTCAAAATGGGCCTGCAACTTTTAACAAAGACGGAGAAAACTCCATTAATTATTTTGTAATAACTAAAATATATTACAAAATCGAAAAAGGACACATGGCGATATAGCCACCTCCTTCCTGTCTCTCTCATAGCAGCACACACCCTGCACCCCTACACTACAGGCAACAGAAATTCCAGGAATCTTTTGTCCTACAAAAAGGGTTTTCTTCTAGGGTTTCATTATCTCGGTTTCTTCATCTCCTTCACACCATAGTAACCACTGTCTTTCTTCATCTCCTTCTCACCATAGTAACCAATTTCTTCTCAGTTTCTAAAGCATGATTTACCGCAAGATCGCATCTCTTGCCAGATTTTTTAACTTCCTGTCAAAAACACTGGCAAAAAAATTTTCCTCTGACATGATTACCCTAAAGGTTGACCACAATCTCAAAGGCGCTGAACTGCATGTTCCACCGGAAGCATTCCATAAGTTGACCGATTGCTATGCTGAAAGCACGGCCTATGGAATGTCCATGAGGGTAGGCGATCTGGTAAGATTTGACAACCTAGCTTTTGGTCTTGTAGGAGCACTCCTCTTGTAGGCCGTGTCTCGAAACTGTATATTTATTTTTGATGTGTTTAACATGTATTTGAGACCTGACTAATCTAAGGATTGATTAATTAAATAATTTGATTATGTGAACAAATATTTACCTCTTTGTTTTTGGGGAATTTACGTATATATTTATATATATGTTTACCGTCTGTTTTTTACTCTGAAATGCATGCTATGTTTTAGATGAATTATGTTTTTGATTATGGGACGCCTTTGCTACCGGATACGTAGCTTTTGGTATACCAATGCATGATATGACTCAGTTATCGGGGTTGACGATAGCCATGTTGCCTCGGCCCGACATATGATCTGTTCTTGGATTAGTGGAAGAGTCAACAATCATTATATGGTGGTATTGACAAATATCACACCACTTTTTTATTTGTTCTCATATTACGTATACTTTGTTTTGAATATGATACTGGTAGTATCGTTTTGCAAAAGTGCATGTGTTTGCCTTGGGTGTAAACGTTTTCAAAACGTTTCTTTCCGAACTCTACTATGTATATAAGGTGTATACTTGTATATATACCTTTTCTTATATCTGCATGTGGTAGTTTTCAAATGGTTTTTAAACCAGTCATTGTGAGGCACATATGAGGCAATCTGGAGTGTTGTCCCTCACTGGGTTTGACCCCCTTTGTTTCTATGTGTTTGTCTTGTTTGTATGATTACAGGTTGACTTCGACTCGGCAACCTTTTGACATCTCCGCCCAGTGATGCACATATATTTTTGGTTAGTAGCGCTCTCTTGGCCGAGCTATTTCTTTTGTTTTAGAGCTCCGCACTGAGATGTTGTGGGGTTACAGGGTCTACATGTTTTGACTTTTGGTATATTATTAATATACATTATTTTCATATCTTTATATATGATTTTCTCATAAATGATTTTATTAAATATTTTTAATAAATTAATGAATGGGTGGAGTTTTGAATCTCCGAGACTTGTGCGAGATAAATCGGACTCTTATAGACGGTTCACTTCATACACCGGTCATATGGTCCAAAAACGGATCGTGGCAATTTATTGCAATTTATTTGTCCAGAAATAAATTGCCCTCATTATATTTATATAATGCCATGCATCTGTATATAATTAGATGTCAAAATGGGCCTGCAACTTTTAACAGAGACGGAGAAAACTCCATTAATTATTTTGTAATAACTAAAATATATTACAAAATCGAAAAAGGACACATGGCGATATAGCCACCTCCTTCCTATCTCTCTCATAGCAGCAGACATCTTGCACTCCTACACTACGGGCAACAGATATTGCAAGAATCTTTTGTCCTATAAAAAGGGGTTTTCTTCTAGAGTTTCATTATCTTGGTTTCTTCATCTCCTTCGCACCATAGTAAGCAGCGTCTTTCTTCATCTCCTTCTCACCATAGTAACTAGTTTCTTCTCAGTTTCTAAAGCATGATTTACCTCAAGATCGCATCTCTTGCTAGGTTTTTTAACTTCCCGTCAAAAACACTGGCAAAAAAAATTTCCTCTGACATGATTACCCTGATGGTTGACCACAATCTCAAAGGCGCTGAACTGCATGTTCCACCGGAAGCATTCCACAAGTTGACCTGTTGCTATGCTGAAAGCACGCCTCATGGAATGTCCATGAGGGTAGGCGATCTGGTAAGATTTGACAACCTAGATTTTGGTCTTGCAGGAGCACTCCTGTTGTTCTCAGCGGCTAAGGCGGCAGTTGTTACCCTCAAAATCGGTGACCTCGCCAAAAATTGAGATTTATTTCAATCTTGGGAACTCTATAGAGAAGATATGGATTCGAAGAATATCAGGGAAACTCTTGATATATTGAAAAAAATGAAGCAGTGTACCCCCGTGGTGGAGTCGGAGAGCAAGAAGGAGCCAAAGCCCGACAGCAAGACGGAGTCGGAGTCGAAGCCATAATTAGTGTTTAATCCATTTTTGAGCGAAATCACAAATGTCCACTTTAGAGCACTAAAAACCCATTTTAGAATCATCAACATACGGCTTAAAGATAATGTCTTTTTATGAGCCAAAGAAATGTGAGAAGCAAAACTTTGAAAGGTACAATAGGTTTCGTTTATAAGTTTCATATGTAGTTTTATTGACGTGTTACAGCTTAAGTTCGTATAATGATGTGGTTTACCGTTTTTATGTTTGGTTCATATATGTTGGTTTTGGAAAATTGTTGGAACATTGGTTTTGTCCTTGCGGGTTCTAATGGAGATATGAGAAAAAAGAGAGGAGGAAATTACTCCGTTGTCGCAATAATTTTTGCTTTATTTTACTTTGATTTTAAGTTTATTCTATGTTGTTTTTAAGTTTACACAATATATATCATTAGTTTATGAAAAAAATTGTATTACTTTCTCATAAACTATGTATATTGTTACTTGATTAATTTTATTGAGTTCAATGAACATTTTTTTCGTGATCTCTATAGTTTTTTCAAGTTTATTTTACTTTGATTTTTAATTTATTTTGTGTTTTTTTTAAGTTTACATAATATATATTGTTAGTTTGTAAAAAAATATCCCTTTCTCATTAAGTATATTGCTACTTGATTAATTTGTTCTGATTCAATGAACATATTTTTTGTAATCTCTCTCGTTTTTTCAAGTTTATTTTACTGGATTTTGGTTTATTTTATTTTGATTTTTAGTTTATTCTAAGTTGTTTTTAAGTTTACGCAAAATATATTGTTAGTCTATAAAAAAAATTTATATCATTTTCTCAAAATAGTTACTTGATTAATTTTTTGAGTTCAGTGAACATATTTTCTATAATTTCTCTCTTTTTTTAAGTTTATGTTATTTTGACTTTTAGTTTATTTTCTATTGTTTTTAAATTTACATATGTATGTGTGTATGTATTGGTCCATTATGAAAAGTTTTCTAAACTAATTTCTCATTAAACTATATTACTACTTGAATGGGTTTTTTAATTCAATGAATATATTTTCTGTAGTATTCTTTTTAAGTTTATTTAATTTGAGTTTTTCTTATTTATTTTTCTTTTTTATTTTTATATATTATATATATTGTGGAATTTTTAAACTAGAACAACTGGTTAAAAAAATAAAGGAGAGCATCCTGACTAAAAATAAATAAAAGAGGTTAAATAAAAAAATAAAAGAAAATAATGTTGGACTAGGCAATATAAATGTTTTAGGCCACACAGACACAGATGCATCATAACTAGCGTCACAACTGGCACAAAACCAGGGCGTCAATGTCTTGATTGGTTGATAAATTAAAAAATATAGCAAACCGTTCGACAATAAGCCTATTTGAAAATTTAATTACAGATAAATCCATCCACATTTTGCTTTTTTTCGTACACTCCATTTTATCTTTTTCCCGGAACTCATTGTTTTAGACGGAAGCCAATTTTTTTTTAATTTTTTATTCAATAAAAAAATAAACCATAAATAAACCTCAAATAGAAAAAATAAACTTAAAATAAAACTTTTTAAAGCATTAAATAAACCTTAAATGTACATCATTTTACACCTTTTTTCCAATTCAACCATTGTATTATTTTTTTTTCATTTTTTGGCCTTTTCTGATTTTTTTCCATATTCTTTTTCGAATTAATTATCTTTTTCTCTTCCATTTTTTCATTTTTATTTTTATTTTTATTTTTCAAAGATTTTAACCTTAATAAAAGTTTGATAAAATTTTTAAATTCCATAAATAGAAAAATAAAATTTAAAATAAATCTTTTTAAAAATGAAATAAAATTAAAAACATAAACTAAAAATAAACCTTTTAAATGTTTACATAAATCTTTTCAAATCTAAAATAAGCCTAAAATAAACTTAAAATAAACCTATAATAAACCTTTTAAACAAAATAAACTTAACAAATAAAATTAAAATAAACCTAAAATAGATCTTTTAGGATCCTTAATTAAACCTTTTACAACATAAAATAAACTTAAAATAATGCTGAAATAAACTTTTTAAACAAAATAAAATTTTAAAAATAAACTTAAAATAAACTTTTTAAAAACCTTTAATTAAAATAATTTTTGATAAACTTTTCTAAAAATCTAGGGAAAAAACCTGAAATCCTAACAAGAACGACGAAAAACAACCTCTGTTTTCTACATCAACCCCTACAAAATCAAACCAAAACCTTAGCAAAAAAGCAAAACACCACTGTTAACTCCATCAACCCCCACAAAATGAAATCGAAAACCCTAGCAAAAAATCAAACACACACATGCCAACCACCTCTAGCAAACAACACAAAATCATAACAGATCTCCTCAAGACACCAATGAAGAAACTAGATCTGCAACAAACAACACAACAATAGTAGAAAGAGGAACCAAGATAAGAACTAAAGCGTCGAACATGAGACTGCAACATCAGAGAAAGCGTCGAACATGAGACTACAACATCAGAGAAAGCGTCAGACGGCTCAGAGAAGGGAGGACGAAGGTATTGGACATGAAAAAGAAGAGGATGAAGGCGTCGGACGATTGAGAGAGAGAGGAGGATGAAGCGTCGCACATGAAAGCGAGGAGTGAAAAGAGAGCAGTTGCTAAAGAGAGAGGCGAAAGCGGGAGAGAGAGAGAGAGAGAGAGAGAGAGAGAGAGAGAGTGTGTGTAATATCCCATATTTTTTATATTATTATTTTATTATTTTTGGATAATTTGGGATAATTTGAAATTTTATTTTTGGTGATTGAAGGGTAAATTTTGTGTTTAAGATGTTAATTGGGTGATTAAAGAAGTTTGGGAGTGATTTGGAAGTGATTTATTAAGTGACAATTGGTGGAAAATTGAAAAAGAAAAATCTGGAAATAAAGGCCGAACGACTGGTCATTCGCGATTGAACGTAAATACTACATGTCGTTTATCGCTGGAAGCTGTCATTCGTGCACGTCGTTGTGTCGCTCGTATGCGTGCTTCAAGTGAAGTCAAACGACGTATCGTAGCGCACGGTCGTTCGCGCTTCTCGCCTGTCATTAGCGTGTTTGTCAGTTGGGTATGGACCAGACGACATGTCGTTCGTGTTTTTCTTCCACCAGTGACCAAAACGACGTTTCACCTCCAACCATCTTTTTAAAACAAACCCAACCTCCTCTTCGTTTTTCTTCAATTTCTCTCTCATTTCTCACTCAAATCAGACCAAACTTGATTCCTATTACTCCTAGGACATTCCTCTACCAGATTTGAGGTAATTTAGTTTTATACTCATTTTTGCTTAAATTCATGTTTGGCCGAAAATGGGTTTGTGATGAGCTAGGGTTCGGTTTTGGTTGGATGTTTTGCTTGATTTGGAGTTTTTTTATGTTAGATATGAGTGTGATGAACATGGAGGAACATAGATTTGACTTGATTGATGAGAAATTGATGATTATTTATTATGGGTGTTTTTGGTCCGAAAATTGTAATTTCGGTTTGGATGGTTTTAGGTGGTTTCGATAGAAACCAATGATGAATTTAGACTTCTGAGACTGATTTGAGTTAGTTGGAACCATTGCGGACATCGAGTTTCGTTCGGTTCAAGATTTAGGGCATTTTTAAAAATATTTTTTTCGACGCGGGGACTTAGGTGTAAATGGTTGGTTTTTTCTGGAATAATTTAGGGACTAGGACTGATATTTGATATGGATGGTCAAATTTATAATTTTGGGAAAATAGGCTCTATATTTTGTAATTTTGGAAAATATTGAATATTTTTGTAATTTTGAGAAATTGAGGGTTCATTTTATAAATTGAGTTATTTGGAAGATTTAATTATTAATTCTAAATGTTTTGAGATTAATTATTAATTTTTGAGGTCTTAGAGACTAAAGTGTAATTTTATGAAAGTCGGGGATTAAATCATAATTTTACATTGATTTTGAGTTTTGGGGAAAAAGTGTTAGATTTTCGACTTGTTTGAGTGTACGGGTCTACATTTGCATGTGCATACATTACGGTACAACCACAATACTAGTATCTTATTTTGCTTTGTTTCTGATATATGTGTTTCGGATATCTTTGTTCTAGCTTCGTGTACATGCCAACACGACCAGCCACCCACGAGTGGTATTTGACTGGATCCTTAGCATTCGGATACTAGGTGAGTGAAATGGCTGCTTCAGACACATAAGCTATGTCTTCTAAATTATATGTTTTTGATGTGCTGGACATTTTTCTGAAAATGGGATTAATAAATGTTTGGCTAATTAATAATCAGGTTATGTGATTATTAATACTTGGTTTTCGTTTTTGAAATGATAATATTCATATGGTATTTGAATATTTTCCGTAAATTATCTTTGTTTCAGATATTGAATATTTATATAAGGATTATAAATATTCTTGGTAAATGGTTTTTGTTGCATGTACAATTGCTATATATATATATCGATATGGGGCACTTGTGCTACGTAGAGTAAACTTTTCCATTGGTATACCAGTGTGCAGTCAAGACCCAGTTACCAGGGTTTATGGTAGTCGATGTCCGGCTAGACACATGTACTCAGTTCCAGTGTGGTGGCGGAGCCCACCCTATTTGTGATATGTAATCAGTCAGTTTCAAGTCTCATATTCATTTCAGATATATGATATATATATCCTGTGTGTTTCTGTCTGTTGTTTGCTTTGATTGCGAATAATTTCTAAAAGGAATTTCTAGTAGTTATATTATATAATATTAGCGTATATACGTATACACACATATATCTGTGTGTGGTAGTTTTGAATGGTTTTCAAAACAGTTTTTGTGAGGCTCGGAGCCGATCTAGAGTGTTGTTCCCTCACTAATGATTCTTACCCCTTTTTCTCTGTTTCGTGTCCATTTTTCTTATCTTATTTGCAGGTTTCCTTTTGACATTCGGTAATCATCTGCCATCTTGGTCCTAGTGAGGCCTCCCATTTGATTGTGAATGCCCTCTTGGTTCGGGCACTCTTTTTGTTTTAGTAGAGCTCTACACCGAGTTGCTGTGGGGTTACCGGATCTTATTTTGTCTTTTGAGATTTATGATTATTCTGATATATTAACTTATATTATGATTTCATTTGTATACTTATTGCATATGTATATATATGATTTCACTACAAATTGTTTTATGGTTTATGTAAATGATTTGATAACGATTTTTATCGAACAAATTGGGTAGAGTTTATGTACTCTGAAGCTTGTGCAAGTCGGGTCGGGCTCCCATAAATGGTTCGCCTCGTACGCCGGTCATGACTCCCATAGACTTGGGTCGTGACAAATGTGGTATCAGAGCATTGGGTTTTCGTAAGTCTGGGTCGATTGTAGAGCTTAGGTATTTTTGATTGAGTCTGTCAGATTATCCTCTATATACTTTTTTGATATATGTCTCGGTACTGTGGCGGCAGCATGCATTTGACATTGCATATGTGATTTATGTTTGTGTAAATATGGATTCCCCTCGTAGGAGAGGTCGGGGGCAAGGTCGTGGTAGGCTCAGACGTGTGCCCGTGGAGGCCGTAGCTCATTCTATAGCCGACCATCACGATTCTCATCGTGCGCAGGAGGCTGCGACACCTCAGCATCAGCCACAGCCTCAGGCGGTATTTCTGCAACAGCTGCTTATCGCTCAGCTTGAGATGTTGGAGCGTATAGCTCGAGTTCTTGATCGTATGGAGAGGACACTTCCTGGACAGGCAGTTGGGGGTCCATCAGTCCCTCCACCTGCAGTGGCACCAGTTCTGCCACCAGTGGAACCATCTGTTCTTCAGCCTCAGCCTGACATGGTTGCAGAGGCTGCTCCGGTAGTTGTGCCTGTAGCGCCACGGGTCAGAGATGATACTTTGTTGGATAGATTTTTGAAGCTCACTCCTCCACGATTTTCGGGCAAGATGAGTGATGATCCCCATTATTTCTTCACCAGGCCTTTTGTTGAGCGTGCTAGGTTAGTGTTACGTCAGTTAGATAAATTGTTAGAGGTTTCGTCCCCTTTGGGTAGCAAGATGTTAGCTGACTATGGGATTCAGGGTTGTATGATTTTGTTTGATGGGCATGAGTTAGTAGCTGATCTCATCCTATTATATTTGGGAGATTTTGATGTCATTCTAGGCATGGATTGGTTCTCAGATTGGCATGCTGCACTGGATTACTTTGCTAAGAGAGTATGTTTTTGACCGTCCAATCAAACTGAGTTCTGTTACCAGGGTGAGTAAGACAGTGTAGTACGGGGATATGTGTCAGCTATTAGAGCTGAGAGGATGATATGCTGTGGTTGGGAGGCGTATTTAGCCTTTGTACTCATTGAGCGCATAATTCAGAGTTTAGTTTGAAGGATGTACCAGTGGTACAAGATTTTTCTGATGTATTTCCGGAGGAGTTACAGGTACTTTCGCCTTATCGGGAGATTGAGTTTGCTATAGAGCTACAACATGGTACTGATCCGATATCGATTCCATCGTATTGGATGGCACCAGCAGAGCTAAAGGAATTGGAAACTCAGTTGAGGGAGTTGTTGAACAAGGGATTTGTTCGACCGAGCGTTTCACCTTGGGCGCTCCAATGTTATTTGTAAAGAAGAAGGATGGGAGCATTCGAATGTGCATTGATTATCGACAATTGAACAAGGTGACAGTAAAGAATCGATATCCACTTATGAGGATAGACGATCTGTTTGACCAGTTGTAGGGTACACAGTGGTTCTCTAAGATTGACTTGAGGTCGAGATATCACCAGCTGAGAGTCAAGGATAAGGATATTCCTAAGACAACGTTTCAGACTAGGTATGGTCACTATAAGTTCCTGGTAATGTCGTTTGGTTTGACTAATACACCAACAACATTTATGGACTTGAGGAACATAGTGTTTATACCGTATTTGGATCGGTTCGTTATCGTCTTCATTGACGACATTCTGGTGTACTCGAGGAGTAAGGAAGAGCACGAGGATCACTTGTGGTCAGTCTTGCAGACTTTGC
The DNA here is from genome assembly GCA_948243855.1 of Flueggea neowawraea. Classification (NCBI taxonomy): domain Eukaryota; kingdom Viridiplantae; phylum Streptophyta; class Magnoliopsida; order Malpighiales; family Phyllanthaceae; genus Flueggea; species Flueggea neowawraea. Next base: position 13,816 of record CAODLS011966976.1, read on the forward strand.
GAGAGCATCAACTATATGAGAAGTTCTCGAAGTGCGAGTTTTGGCTTGAGCAAGTGGCATTTTTAGGACATATGATGTCCAAGGATGGGATTATGGTAGATACGAAGAAGGTAGAGGCAGTACTCCATTGGGAGAGGCCTAAGACCGTCACAGAGATTCAGAGTTTTCTTGGCATGGTTGGGTATTATAGGAGGTTTATCCAGGATTTTTCCAAGATCACAGCTCCTATGACTCGGCTAACTCAAAAGACAGTCAAATTTGTATGGTCAAATAGGTGTGAGGACAATTTCATAAAATTAAAGAGGTGTCTGATAAGTGCACCGGTGTTGGTACTGTCGTCGGGTTCTGGAGGTTTTGCAGTGTATTGCGATGTATCGAGAGTTGACCTAGGTTGTGTATTGATGCAACATGGTAAAGTAATTACATATGCATCGAGACAGCTTAAAAGGCACGAACAGAACTATCCGACGCATGACTTGCAGTTAGCGGCAGTGGTGCTCTCGCTAAAGATATGAAGGCATTATCTGTACGGAGCAACTTTTGAGATTTTCACAGATAATAAGAGTCTGAAGTACATTTTTGGACAGCGAGACCTGAATCTGAGGCAAAGACGTTGGCTAGAGTTGCTAAAGGATTATGACTACACCATATCATATCATCCTGGCAAGGCTAACGTTGTTGTCGATGCTCTGAGTAGGAAGTCAGTGGGTAGCGTAGCTCATATCACTATTGAGAGACATCCTACTGTGTCAGAATGGCAGCATCTGATGGATTCAGGAGCTGAGCTACAATTTGATGACTCAGGGGCATTGTTTGGACATATCGAGATGATGCCCATATTGTTGGATCGAATCAGGGAGGTTCAGAAGAAGGATTCTAAGTTACAGAGTCTGATTGAGAAAATTAAGTCCTTTGATATACCTGGATTCAATATGGATGACTCTAGAGTTCTTTGATTTGGAGTAAGGTTGTGCGTACCATCTTCGGGTGGTTTACGCGAGGAGATTATGACCGAGGGCCACAATTCCACATATTCCGTACATCTAGGATACATTAAGATGTATCGGGATCTTCGAGAATCTTATTGGTGGCCGGGAATGAAGAAGGACATAGCTAAGTTTGTGAGTCAGTGTTTGACCTGTTAGTAGGTTAGGTTTGAGCACCAACGTCCTTCTGGGTTGATGCAGCAATTACCCCTTCTATAGTGGAAATGGGATCGCATCACCATGGATTTTGTAGTTGAATTACCGAGGACACCCTCTGGATATGATTCCATTTGGGTGATCGTAGACCGACTGACGAAATCAACACACTTTCTGCCTGCCAAGACGATATATGGAGCGGCACGATTGGCAAAGTTGTATGTCGACCGGATTGTATGTTTACACGGTGCCAGTCTCCATAGTATCTGACAGAGGACCCCAATTTACGTCACAGTTTTGGCGTAAACTACATGAGGAGTTATGTACTCGATTGAACTTTAATACGACATTTCATCCGCAAACCAATGGAGGAATAAGTATACAACCAAGCTAACTAGCAGATCAGGATGAATCTGAAACTGATCTAATCAAATCCTAACTGACTAACTAATGTGGACTACGCCACTTGACACTGGGTGTCTGGTTGGACATGCAGTGTTACCACTAACCCTGGTAACTAGGCATTCACTAATTGTCGGTATACTGAAGGATATGCCATCTACGTAGTTGAGTGTCCCAAATCTATAAATAATGTATAATAATTTTTGATAGCACATATGCAAGCAATAACCCCATATATATATATATATATATATATATTAAATTTGATACATATACTAATATAAATTGGATTCTTATACTGAATAAATACTTATAATAACTTATATAGATTTCTTATTTCCTTAAACAGATAATCAGAATTTAATTAAGCCAAATCCTTAATTAGTTTTGTTATATGAATGGTCCAGCGCAACAAAAACATATAATTTGCAAAACATATAGCCTACGTGTCTAAAACTGTCATTGCACTCACCTAGACGCCGAGCAAAATAATCCGAATCTTGGATCGTTGGCGGATGACTGATCACGTCGAAAATTAGATAGAACTGAAAACAAAGTTTGTTTATAACGGAATTAGACTAGTAATGTGACAATACTGGAAATACAGAAAATGCAAATGCATGTTTCGAACCCAACTCAACGTTGCGAATCCTATTGCAAATTAATATCTAACACTCTCATAAAAAATCGTTCTAAATCGATACCCATTTTTCCGAATCACTTAAATCACCTTCAAATAATTTTTATTCATCAAAATTATTCATCAATTTCATAATTAAACCAACAAATCATCAAAAACAAAATTTCATTCTTCCAATTAAATACTCCAACTACACTAATCTCTTTCAATCTCCAAAATCAATCACAACATTTAAATATATATTCATTTCATCAAAATCAATCAAAAACTAACTTAAATTCATCCTAAATTCTCCCCCATATTCATAAAAATTCTGATATTAATTTAAACCTAATAAAAATACACATTCAACTCAATTAAACAAAACTCACTTCATTCATACACCCACTCTAGCATTATGCATCAAAACCCATCTCAAATTCATAAAATTCAAGCATCAGAACCGAATTCAACCTTCAAAAATTCGGACATAAACATACACTAAACAAAAAAATGCATTTCAACATAATTAAATAAAACCCACACCATTTATATACTTAATCCAACCTAATACATAAAAAAATCAGCAGCAATTCCATAA